>VMDO01007496.1:0-90812 GCA_007922755.1 Pedetes capensis | reverse complement strand
CCCTTGTGAAATCTCAATGTCACCTTCTGTCTCAGGTGTCACAGCAGCTCTTGTAGATGGCTGCAGATCAAATCCCACTCTCCTTGCCAAGACGTTCTCTCCTATTCCCTTGGGGCAATTCTTCCCCCACCCTTCGTCTGCCCCTCCCTTTAGTCATCTGCAGTGCACCTGCTGGTCAGGAAAAAGAATGTTTATGACTTGGGTAGATGTCTGTGAGAGAACAGGTTGGATTAAAAAAAAAAACAACGGTGTATGAAAGAGTCTGCACAGTAAGATATCTACATGCACAGGAAGAAGATTAGAAAGGTCAATGTATGAAGAATGACTTTCAGGCTGAGTGTAGCTCAGTGGTAGACAGTATGCTTAGCATGCACCAGGCCCTGGGTTCAATCCCCAGCACTCTGCCCCACTCCCCCAAAAAAGAGTGTCACAGGGCAGTGAGATTATATATGATTTTTATATCTTCCTTTTACCTATAGGTTTTAGACTTTTAGAAATGAAAGTGTGCTAGTATTGTAATAGTCGTAATAGCCTCTACTATGTGCCAGGTGGGCTGGGGTTTAGCCCAGTTGGTAGAGTGCTGCTCTGTGCTCTCTGAGGCCCTGGGTTTCATCCCCAGCACCACAAAAACAGAAGAAGACCAGAACAATCAGTCACTGAAACCCTATGAACAGCAGAGAAGCACTGACAGAGTGCCAGGCATGGCACAGAGTCGGGGAGTATTTCATTCTTTGGTACATAGGGTTGCTATAAGTTGGACCTGGCTTGACAGCACCTAACAACAACATGTGCGGGTTGCCACCCTAGGGCATTAATCCATTCAGTCCTGACAGCAATCTGATTTTCTGTCTGTACAGAGGAAGAAACCAAAGCACACAGACACCAAATAACTGTTCAATGTCATAGAGCAAGAAACTAAGCTCTTCATAAAATATTATGAAAACTTATTTTAAGTAATAATGGGAAGAAGGGCCCACGCTATGCTTTGATGCCTGTGGTTCTCTTTGCAAGTTTTCAAGACCTAGCACAAGGAATCGGCCCTTCGATATCAGCCTGATATCAGACGTCAGAGGCACTGCAGTGGTCCTGGTATCCAGGGCTCTACTCCGAAGGATCAGCAGGAACAATGACCCATCTAACATCACAGCCTGCTGCCAAATGTCACTTAAGGGGCTGTGCATTCGCTCTGGTTATTTGTGGCACTGAAAACCTATTTATTTAATGTCCAGCAGGATCTGCCAAACTGCGTCAAGCTGGTGGGTTCCTGCCCACCCTCACCCCTGCCCCACACACTTTAGGCTGCCCTGCCCTGCTCGCCTCTGGATCCACATCTTCCTTACCCACAAGGTCTGGTTTCAACCCAGCTTCTTTCATCCCACATTTCAGGGCTACCATCTGATTCTCTTTGTTGTTGTTGTTAGGTGCCGTTGAGTTGTGGCCAACTCATAGCTACCCTTACAGGGTTTTCAATAGCTGATTGTTTCGAGATTGCCTTGGGAGTGGATTGCCACGTCCTTCTCCCATTTTTTCGGTTCTGAGAATCAGACTCCGGACCTCAGAGATTGCAGAAAGGCGTTCTACCAACTGAGCTAAATGCGAGCCCTGACTCGACTCTCGTTAGAGCTCTTAAAACTATAATGGATCTGGGTAATCCATTTGATAGTCACAGAAGGTGGCAGTGGTGGAAAGCTCAGATATCTTTATTTACTTCACGTCGATGCTCATCTCTGCTATTTATCCTGGGAGATTCCTGAGACTCCTCTTTGCCATCCAGCCCTTGGAGCACCCTCCTCCCATCCAGCACATGTGGCCCTCATTCCCTCTCTTTGCTCCTTTCCAAAGATTTCACATCTTATTTTCCCTCCTGACTGCATCATCCATTTTGCTCTCTTGAACTATTTTCACCAGCATATAAACATACTTAGTAACTCCTGGCTGCAAACAAACTGCAAAAAAAAAACATCTTTCACGACCTCATACTCCTTTCCAGATATTGGCCCACATCTCTGCTGGTGGCTAAGTAAAACTTCCCCAATGAGGATTTAATATCTGCTACTGCTTCTGTATTTCGCCAACTTTTCTGAATTTACTCCACTTGATCTTTGGTCCCTTGCTCAAATCCCCAAACCCCTCTTCACCACCAACAGCCATGTTTGATAAATCCGGTGCTTTCCTCTTGACATCTTCTGCTTCCTTAGCCAAATGGATGGAGCGAACAACCAACCCTCTTCTTCCAGAAACAATTTCCCTTGCCTCCCCTTACCCGATGCTGTCTGCTTCTCTCCGACCCCAGGGGCTCCTCCTACAGGCATCCCTTTGCTGGCAACTCCTCCTTTTGGAGCCTCAACACATAGGAGTATTATAGGTTCAGACTCAGCCCTCTCTCCTTCCTCCAGCTCCTCTTGCTCCCTAGTTCACCTGTTCTAGTATTGTCCAGTGCCATCTACGTCCTGACACCACAAAGAACCCTCTCACTCTGTGCAATACACAATATTCATAGGTCCACCTCATGGGTCCAGCTCATAGGTCCAGCTCATATCAAATTGTCCACTTGGCTACGCAGACAGCGGTAACTTAATCCTCCCAAACCCAATCCTATTCCTTTCCAGAATTCCCCATTTCGGAGACTGGCAATATTGTCTACACAATGGCAGAAGTGAAATCCACAGAGTACCTGATTCCCTTCTGTCCCTCCAGCCCCACATCTAACCCATTACTACACAGCCTTTGGAGTCTACCTCTGGATTCTAACTCAAATCTGACTCTCACTCCCACTGACACGATTCCCTCCTGGGGCACCATCATTTCTCCTCTGGCCTGATGCAACAGGCTTCTCACTGCTTTCCCTGATGGTAAGCCAAAGGCATGGGTTAAAAACATATGCCATATAAATTATACCCTATAAATGGATACATATAAGGTATATATAATATACATGTATACATAAATATAAGTCATATGACCTTTTAGTTTGAACTCTCCATGATTTGCCGTTTGATTTAGAATCCAGGCCACACTGACCTAAAGGCCAAACTGACCCAAAGGCCCCATGTCCCATATCAGCTGGCTGATGAAACTCCAGGTACCTTGGATTGCCTTTTGCCCCTTGTCTCTGGAGGACCCTTTCCCCAACCTTCCACACTGGCTTCTTCTCTGGGTTCTGACCTTAGATCAAATGTCACCTTTTTACAGAAGCCTTCCTGATCATCTCATTCCCTTAGTAGATGCCTTCATTACCTTCACAGTTAGATACCGAAACTGGTTCAGAGGTAGTGAAATATGTACTTTTAATATATGAAAAGCAGGCATTTAATCTTGCTGTTAACTTTTCAAGTTCATTTATATCTTTATATCATTTTATATTTCTTTTATAGTGCTTATAACATTACCTATCATTTTATATTCTGGTTTTATTTTTTTAAACACGTACATCCTGCTGTTAGATTGGGAACTCCTTAATATCCAGAGACTGTGTACTGACTACATTCATACTTCATGTGCAGCACTTAACAGGGCCTTACTAAAGTACTGTTTGAATTAAGTTGATATGCTACTTCTTAAATTGATAGGATATACTTAAATCTCATGTGATTTCATTTGACATCTGTAGTACAGAAGCAGTGCATTCCAAAATTCACCATATTTCTGGCAAGCCTATAAGCAAATAAGGTGTTTCATCTTAACGTGATTGATGTGAACTTAGATTTGGAGGCAAATCTGATCATCATTAGCAAAAAGGTTTTTAATGGAAGCTTAAGTTCTGTTTATTGTATTCTAAAGTGTTTTAAGGCATTCACTATACTACCTACCCATGAATAACATGTACTGCTTACTCATTAGTGAAATATTAAAAATCTTTTTGTCATTTATTTTTTCTTTTGTGTAGCACTTTGAAACACTTGCCAGTGGTTAAGAATATGGCCCCTATAATAACCGAAGGAATATAACCCACCATACCACAGAGACACTTGCACTTCCATCTTCCTTGCAGCACTGCTCAAAATCACAGAGATGGAATCAACCCAGATGGCCACCAACAGATAAATGGCTTAAAAAATATGGCATCTATCCACAACGGAATATTATTCAACAATAAGGAAGAATAAAATTATGTCATTTACAGGAAAATGTATGGAACTGGAGATCATTAACTTCAGTGAAATAAGCCAGGCTCAGAAAGACAAATACTGCATGTTTTCATTCATATGTGGAAGTTAGATTTATTCTAAAGAGAAAAAAAAAATGTATGTATATAAGATTGGAATGTACAAAGAGATATAACTGGAGTGGGGGAATGGATTAGTGGGAGAAGGGATGGGAGCAACATGGGGGGGTAATAATGAGGGAAAGAACAAGTGCAAAGTACATGTATGAAAATCCCATAATGAAATTAATTATACTTTTGCTATTTAAATAACAATAAAAAAGAAAAGAAAAGAAAAGAGAAAAAGACATGGATGTCTGTGTTCAAATCTCATGTTACTTTGAACAGTCCTTTCAAACTCCCTGGGTCTCAGTTTTCTTGTTTTTAAAAATGAAATCATAACAATGCCTCAAAGGATTACAATGAAACTTATATGATTTTATATGTATGTGTGTGCATTTTACAAGTGCCACATAACTACTAGTTATTACACATAAAATATGTGCTTTTATTAAGAGGATAACGTTCCTTGAGGAGCCTGAAGATGTTTGTTTCCATATACAATGTGGAGGGTCCTTTCATTAAAAGTAAAGGTGCATGCCTTTAGTCAGCAGTAATAGTTACTTTTGAAACTAAAAAAAATTTTGTCAGTTCCTGAAGGAGCTATAAATGATAGTTCATATTTTGTTTTTGTCTGCTTTAAATAATGAATAAATCTGGAGCTATTAAACAGTAAAAAAAAAAAAAAGTTAAGAAATGAAGATTAGCCAGGCATTGTGGCACATGCCTATAATGCCAGAACTTGGGAGGCGAAGGCAGGAGGATCACAAATTCGAGGCCAGAGAGCCTGGCAACCTGAGACCCCATCTCAAAATAAAAGATAAAATAGAAAAGGGCTAGGGGGTCAGCTCAGTGGTAGAATCCATGCCTAACATGAGCAATGCCCTGGCTTCAACCCCCAATACTGGGGAGGGGGAAGATTGAGGTAGCAGAGACCTCAAGGATTTTTATATTTTTTTCTGTATTTTAACTACTATTTTGAAAAGCAACTGATTAACAGGTATTCACCAACTTATAAATGTAAGGGCAGTATGAATACTATAGAGCTTAAAATACTCCCAACTATTTTAAATTTTTGGTATTAATGCAAATACAATATTATAAACTATGATATTTTGATATCAAGCTTTCTAATTTCATAGAGGCTGGTTCTTGTTTAAAAAATTAATAGAATAGAAATATTCCATGTTCTGCCTACCACTTTTTGATACAACATTGATTTTTTAAAATTATTCTCACCTAATGATTGCAATTTCATAGTAAGTACACTTAGCAGGAAAAGTGGAGTCTTAACAAAGGACACATAATTCTACAATTTAGTAAAAATGAGAACATTTAAAATATCCAGTGAAACTTCTCATGAATGATTTCCTTCACTGTTTATAGTTTAACTTCAGTTGATAGGGTATTTCAATTTTATTCCCATATTTCTTTTACTCAAGAAGGAAAAAAAAAAGTTTGATATGTTATGTTTTAAATAAATTCAAGCTAACATAGCTGAAACATTTTAAATTGAAAGGAACAAATGTTGCTATTAGACGCCATTGACGTGTGTGGAAGAGTCAGAACCATTCCATTTATTTAGAGTTTTTCAGGAGACATGAGGTTTGAACCAAAACACAGTTGCACAGCTTGCACACAGGAAATCTGCATATTCATGAGGGTGCCTTGGGCTATGAGGCCATTCGCTCTCCTCTCCTTCCCTGTCCTCCTTACCTTCAATGAACACTTCGGCAGAGGTTGTGTCTGAGCCGCTGGGGTTCGTTGCCAGGCAGGTATAGCGACCCGTGTCGTCCTCAAAGGCCTCTGCGATGATCAGGGTATGGAGGTCCCCACCGTTGCAGTGGATTTGGAGGTCGGGAGTGTTGTGCAGCTCCTTTCCCTCACAGAACCATCTGCAGGCCAAATGGAGGTCAAAGGACAAGAGAGTCAGACAGGAAACGGTGACGTTTAAAACAATAAAGCAGAAACAAAAAGGCTGGATGGCATGCAACAAGTTGCTTGCTTCATGAAAGATCTGTATTAACGTTCAATGTGGAACCTCGACGTGTTAGACCGTGAAATTAACGACTAGACAATTCCCCCTAGGTTTTGTTTTGTGAAGCATCTTGCACATTTTGTCAACCTGGAAATAAAGGACGCTGTCAAACTTGGAAGGGCCATTTTTATGACAAAATCCAAAGAAATCAAAACTCACAATCTTGTATTTTATAAAAAATACCTCCCACACTGATTACAATTTTATCTATTATTCCCGTCTAAAGAAAAATAAGAAGTAATATAAACTTGATGTTCAAAATATCTAATATATTAAGGGAAACTAAACATCATGTTAAAAAAATCATAGGCAGCATTTTTATTGATCCTAAGATTTCTGATCAGCTGAGCAGTGACAGATGTAATGCCTTATACACTTTTGTTATTTACAAAAACTTTCTAGCAGACCCCCTCGGCCTCCAAGATGGGGAGAGAGAGCGGTCCTGCCGTAATTCATTCTTGCTGGTCAGCACTTTTCCTTTCCCAAACAGCCAGGACCTTGGGGTGGGAGGCTGCAGGCTGCCAGATTATTCTAACACAGTTTCCTTCTCACACTCTCCTATTCCCCTAGCACCTCAAACTCTCACAGCATTTGATTGCCTTTACATTAAAAAAAAGAAAAAAAAACTCCTCAAAATCCCCAAGCATGATTCATTTTTAAAGAAATACATAAGAAAGAGCCACTTACAACTGATAGGATTGAAGTGTCTGGGACTATATTGTCCATGTGGCGCTTAAATGGCACCTAGAGATTTTCTCTGAATCTATTCTTACAGAAAATTCTTTGGATTTGACATCCTTTTGTGAAAATATGACACTGAAGACTGTTTTTTTTTGTGTGTGTTTAGAGTAGCATAATATAGGTATCTGTCTACATTTAGTTTGAAAATAGAGTTAATGAATGAAATGAGTTTGCTAATGCTCAGAGTCACATTAAAAATTAAATATGGGATACTCACCAAAGAACTGATATGACTTTGGAAATTAGCATAAAATAACCAGCCAACACCATTGTGGCACTCTATATAATGCAAGTGATATTTTGGGGAGAGGCAACTGTGAAGGGCAGTGTGTCCTGATTCTGGGGCACACTCTGGTTTTCTGTTTTCATAAAGTGTTGGAGAACTATCCAGCCTAGAGTCATCTTCCAGTCCCCTTTCTTCTGTTCTCTTTCCAAAGCTATTGTTGTTAAGTGTCATCGAGTCCTGTCCAACTAAGAGAGACTTGCATATGATTTACAATGGCTTATTGTTTTGGAATTGCTTTGGGAATGAACTGCCATGTCCTCCTATTTTTGCAGTGTTGGGGATCGAAACTGGGTCCTCGGAGTACGGAGCAGCACTCTACTAACTGAGCTAAATCCCAGCCCTTCCAAATCCATAGTCAGGCTCATCACCAATTAACACTAACTGTGGCATTACTCTTACTTGATGACTCCATTTCCAGTAATCAAAAAATTCTTTCTATATCCTCTCATCAGAGTAATGCTCTTGAAACTCTTCCCTACACACATCATTCCCTCAGCTTCTGTTCTATCACTGATGCCATTTGTATAACTTGTGATAACTTTCTTTTCTACCATTTTTCTATACTAATCCTCTGTTTCTGTCAAACCAGATTCTTCTCATTCCCTACATAGCCCTCAAGAGCAACTTGTCTTTTCTTTGACCATACTTACTCTTCCTTGGAATTCTTTCCTTACCCTCTTCCTTAACCCTAGTTAGGAACAACTCATCCTTAAGGCTAAGTTAAAGGTTTCTTCAACAGATAAACTTCCAAGTGAATACATATTTGCTGAGTATCTTCTGGGCTGGGATTTAGCTCAGTTGGTAGAGCACCACTCCGCAGTCTCTGAGGTCCCGAGTTCGATTTCCAGCACCCCCAAAATGGGAGAAGGATGTGGCAACCCACTCCCAAGGCAATCTTGAAACAATCTGCCATTGAAAACCCTGTGATGGTTGCTGTGAGTCGGATACGACTCGATGGCACCTAACAACAACAACTAGAATATCTTGTATGTGGAAGGTGTTGCATTACATGCTACAGATAATAAGAATGGCAGGTAAACTCTGAAACGTATTGAGGAGTTTGCATGTCTGTTCTGTCCATTAGAGTGTTTTTACTTTTCATAGAAAAGATATAAACCCACCTGTTGTTGTTAGGTGCCATCAAGTCGGTATCTGACTCAGAGAGACCCTATGTACAACAGGCAAACCACTATTGTTAGTGCTTCTCTACTATTCATAGGGTTTTCAATGGTGGATTGATTTTGGGGAGTGGGTTGCTGGGTCCTTCTCCCAAGCCTATAGCACTTGGTGTTCTCAGGCTGTCTCCCATCCAAGTATTAACCAGGTCCAAGCCTGCTTAGCTTCTGAGATCTGATCAGGTGCCACAGTGGTATGGCTGCAGGCATAAACCCACTATTATAGGGAAAATTAAGTATGAAAAAATACAATGGAAGCTTTAAAGAAAGATTAATTTCTTTTGGGGGATGTTCTTCATAGGTGAATCTTTGCCAACGACAGGAGTATAATATCTTGTCCTCTCTTAACTCAGCAAATTTATAGCCTGCAATCCTATTTTCGGCCGGCAACGGTAGCCCTGTGGCATTTGATCCTGTCAGATCTCGGAAGCTAAGCAGGGTTGGGCCTGGTTAGTACTTGGATGGGAGACTGCCTAAGCTGCTCCAGGTGCCTCAGTTGAGGCTGGGATTTAGATCAGTTGGTAGAGTGCTGTGCTGCAGTCTCTGAGGACCCGAGTTCAATTCCCAGCACCTCAAAAATGGGAGAAGGGCCTGGCAATCCACTCCCAAGGCAATCCCAAAACAGTCAGCCATTGAAAACCCTATGAGGGTCACTATGAGTCGGATACCGACTTGATGGCACACAACAACAACAATCCTATTTTCACATGGTTATGAGCAAAGACTGGTATTTATACATTTAATGGATAGAAAAAAATCAAAAGTAATCAAAAAGTTTTAAAAAACAATCAAAAATCAAAAAATCAAAAGTAATATTTTATGACACTGAAAATGATATAAACTTCAAATTCTGAAGTCCATAAATAAAGACCTTTTTTGGAATATAACCACACTCATTCATTTGCATACGTGGCTGCTTTTGCATTACTGTGACACGGTAGAGAAGTAGCTGGAATATGCTGTCTGGCCCCTTAAAGCCCCAGATACTTACTACCTGGATCTTTTAGAAAGTTTGCTGACTCCTGCTTTTTTTGCTCCTTGAAGTGTGATACTTGGATTAGCAAAATCAGCTTTACCTGGGAGTTTGTAAGACACCGGTGGGGGCTGGGGATGAGCGGTGGGAACAGGGAGAAGAGAGAGGAGTGGGTGGGTCCAAATGCATATCAGGTAAGTGCTCTCCCACTGAGCAGCACACCCAGTCCATTTAAAAAATTTTTGAGACAGGGTCTCCCAGAGTTGTATAGGTTGCCTCTGGCTTCAAACTTAACTATCCTCCCGCCTCAGCCTCCCAAGTTGCTTGGAATATAAGCATGTGCCACAGCACCCAGCCAGTCACACATAACTTTAGAATATGTTCCCCATGAAAAAAACAGTGAGTAGACCTGTGGCTACATAATGCATTTCAGTGTTTGATGTCTGCAATTCGAATTTCTTATTAAAGGCCCCAAGAAATCCTGTACAAAAGAAGTTTGCTTAATGTTGTCTAATCTGGCATTTACTAAATTTATTTGACCATGAGATTCTTTTAGCACATACTACGACAGTTCTTGGGGCTGGGATTTAGTTCATTTGGTAGAGCGCCGCTCTGCAGTCTCTGAGGTCCTGAGTTTGATTCCCAGCACCGCAAAAATGAGAGAAGGATGTGGCAATCCACTCCCAAGGCAATCCCGAAAACAATCAGCCATTGAAAACCCTACGAGGATTGCTATGAGTTGGGCACGATTCAAAGGCACCTACCAAAAACAAGAACTACAGTTCTACCACCCTGTGTCTGATCCTGTCTGATCTTGGAAGCTAAACAGGTTAGTCCTTGGAGGGAAGACCACCTGGGAATACCAGGTTCTGTAGGCTGAAGAGAAGGACCTGTTAGCCCGCTCCAAAAATGATATGCCATTGAAAACCCTATGAATAGCAGAAAAGCACTGACATAGTGCCATTCATGGCAGTGTCGGGTAGTGTTTCATCTGCTGTGCATGGGGTTGCTATGAGTCAGACCTGACTAGATGGCACTAACAACAACAAAGCAGCTACTAATATTGTATGTGCAATGTTGCACAATGCTTTTCTAGAATGTTTATTCCACAGAAGTTGTATTTTTGTAAATAAATTGAGCCATTATAAAGTGAGTAGTAATGATAAGTATAAGGCTAAAGAAAACAAGCTCCCCCAAAATACTTGAAATACACCTTAATACTGGCAGAGAGATTAAAGCAAACAATGCATTTTCTGCAACAATGGATTTAATCCCTTGCCTTTATCAAAACCATGGCACTTTTCAATTATTTTAAAATTAATTGTTCTTCACATATCTTTTTTTTTTGGGGGGGGGGCAGTACTTGAGGGTTGAACCCAGGGCCTCACACATGCACATACTTTGGAAGTGCTCTTCCACCGGGCTGTGTCCCCAGCCCCCACCTCCCTTTTTTTTTTTTTTTTTCTCCAGAGTCAGGGACTCACTAAGTTATGCAGGCTATCTCTGGCTTTGAACTTGTGATCCTCCTGCCTCAGTCTCCCAAGTTGCTCGGATGACAGGCCTGCACCCCTGCACCTGGCTTCGTGTGATTTTTCTATTCAGCCAGACTGTAAGTTTTTCCAGGGTAAAGACTTGGTCTTATTAATCTCTTCACTAGGTCCCAGCACAATGTCTGGCATATGGAATGTATTAATCACGGCTTTTTATTTTCTGCTTTTCTGCAGCTTTGACATGGAGGGTCTCGCTGACCCTGGAGAGGCTGCCCCTCCCAGGGCTCACGAGTTCCCAGAGCAGTGACCTTGCCTGCAAGCACGCCTTTCATCCACACACGCACCGACCCGCAGCCCACACTCCTCCTGCCTTCTCCATTTGGCTTTTAATCAGGGCCACCAACAACTGCCCTCACTATCCGTGGGCTAGGATCAGACAATCAGGGACAGCCCCTGTGCCTGACAGCCCACTGAAGTCATCCAAACTAGCTGATCCTACCAAGGCTGCTCACCCTGCCTCATCTGGCCCTCCACGTGGAAGTCACGACAAAGGCTGCTGCCCACAGCCTGCCTGCCCTCGTTTCCTTCTGACTGACTGGGTGCTTCTCCCTCAGGGGTGGGTGTGTCTCCCCCTGGGAACTCTGAGTACAAACTGTCTTACTATCTTCTCTCACTTTTTTCTTTTCTTTTTCTTTTTTCTTCTCTTCTTCCTCCCTTTCTCCCACATTGTGAAATGAATCAAGTAATGAACTAATAATTAGAAAAAAATTCTTTGTATCTTTTTTTTCAGTACTGGGGGGACTGAACCCCAGGCTTCCCTCGCATATGTTTTGCAAGTGCTCTACCACTGAGCTACACCCCTGGCCCCTTTTTAATTTTTTATTTTGAGACAGGTTCTCTTTAAGTTATGCAGGCTGCCTCTGGCCATGAACTTGTGATCCTTCTGCCTCCATCTCCAGAGTCTCTGGGATTACAGGCCTGTAGCATAGCACCTGTTTCCCTTCTCCTCCCTTCCCCTCCCCTTCCCTTTCCTCTTCTCTTCTCTCCTTTCCTTTCCTTTGTCAAGGTCTTGCTATGTTGTCCAGGATGGCTTTGAACTCGAGATCATCCTGCCTCAGCCTGCTAAGCAACAAACTATCCCTCCCTTCCTTTCTTCCTTCCTCCCTCCCTCCCTCCCTCCCTTTTCTTCTTTTTCTTCCTTCTTTCCTTCCTTCTTTATATCCTTCCTTCCTTCAGTACTGGGGGATTGAAACCAAGGCCTTTCTCAGGCTAAGCAAACACTCTACCACTAAGCTGTACCCCCAGCCCATTTTTTTTCCCCAGTACTGGGGTTGAACCCAGGGCCTTGCACCTTCACGCTTTGCAAGTGCTGGACCACTGAGCTGTGCCCCCAGCCCTTTTTGTTTGTTTGCTTGTTTGTTGACTTTTTGAGACAGGGTCTCACTAAGTTACACAGACTGCCTCTGGTCTCGAACTTGGAATCCTCCTGCCTCCGCCTCCCAAGCCGCTGGGATTACAGGTGTGCACCATTGTGCTGGGCTCCCCCAGCCCATTTTTAAAAATTATTTTGTGGCAGAGTCTAAGCTGTGCAGTCTGCTTTTGGCCTTGAACTCATCATCCTCCTGAGTCGCTGAGATTATAAGTATGCACCACCACAACTGGCTACAAATTATCTTTTCAGAGGCAATCATTTCTTGATTGGATGGCCTGACCACATCTGAATAATAATAAAACCAATGTTTCAAAACATGCAAAATTGCCATGGAGCTAATCAAACAGTAAGCCCACAAGTGAAGAAAGGACTGAACAGATAGTTTAAAGAATACCCGTCCCAGTTTCTGTGTTAAGATGTATATGGAGAGAGGTTTATTGACTCCCAACAACTCATGCTAAAGTGCACTTAAAAAACATAAAATTAAATTCAAAATAATCTGGGTGGTGCATGTGTCAGAAGAGAAAATCATGCTTGTCTACTCTTTATGTAGCAGATCAAAGACAAATCACCTTCTTACCTAAACTAAGAGAATGTTGGAGTTTCAAAGTTTTAACATCACACATTGGATGACGTGTTTGTTAAGTTTCTAAAAGGTTGTAATTCTAACAGCTTCCTGGTAAGGACGCAACATTTGGTATTCCTTAAAGAAGAGGTGGGCTGGGATTTAGCTCAGTTGGTAGAGCGCTGCTCTGCAGTCTCTGAGGTCCCGAGTTCCATTCCCAGCCCCGCAAAAATGGGAGAAAGATGTGGCAACCCACTCCCAAGGCAATCCCGAAACAATCTGCCATTGAAAACCCTATGAGGGTCACTATGAGTCGGACACGACTTGACAGCACCTAACAACAACAAAGAAGAGGTAAAAGTTGGGGCTGTTGATTAAAGGTTGACCTCTTGAAACTTTTGCCACAATGAATTCTTATTGCTGGTAGAACTTTTTGTTGTTGTTAGGTGCCATCAAGTTGTGTCTGACTCACAGCAACCCTTATAGGGTTTTCAATGGCTGATTGTTTTGAGATTGCCTTGGGAGTGGATTGCCACGTCCATCTCCCATTTTTGTGGTACTGGGAATCAAATTCAGGACCTCAGAGCCTGCAGAATGGTGCTCTACAAACTGAGCTAAATTCCAGCTCTCCTAGAGCTTAGGAAAAGCAATACTGGATATGATGAGATAAGCTGCAAAGCATACAGAACAGGACAGAGTATAGGTTTGGTAAACGCATGGCACAGAGGATGACACTGCCCCCTTTCCCTCTTCTGTGGCAGACATCACTAGTTGATCAGAATGTTCTTTGCTAGGGAAATGGAATGTCTCCGAAGTCTCAGCTTGGCTGTTTTGGCAGGCTACAAAGCAACTAAAGCTGAAGTTTGAAATGAAACACATTGGCCATCCTCAGCATGGTCTCTTTCTAAAAGACGCAGCCTCCCTCTCCTTCAGATCCTGAAAGTCCTTTCTGTTTATGAAGAGGTAAGAGTGGAGGGGATTCTGATTGAGAGGAGAGCATGGGTGGAAGCATGTAATGTCCCTAACAGTCTTGAGTAAAATTCTACTTGAGGTCACTTCTGGTTCTTTGGTTCAGCCCATTTCTAATACCTGAAAGCCATTGTCCTAGTAGGCAGGATACTAGATAGCATGTTGGAAAACTAAGATCTTATTATCTGCCTTCCCATTCTTAACGTGTAATCAATTTCAACTTCAATTACACTTTGAATTTTCCACCATAAAATCATTAAAAACATAAGTGTAATCTCATAGTTGGAATGAAGACATAATATTTGGAAATAATATAGTTCTTAAGGATTGATATAAATTCAAGTTAAGGGAAAAAATTAACATTTATCCAATGCCTATATGTTGTGTGCTTTGCACATGTGATCTCACTTTATTTTTACAACCACCACAGGGTTATCTTCATGTTTTCAGCTATAGGTAACTCTCATGTATTTATAGTAATGAAGAAGAACGTGGACAATTAAGTCCAGATAATCTCCAATGTTCCAACTTCCTCAGTGCTTCTAGCTTCATCTTTCATCAAGCTTTCTACCATGGATATAAACATGTTTAAGCAAAGTTTACAGATTCCTCTTTTCTAATCTCTCGTACAGCTGCTAAGCAGCTATGTAATTGCCATACAATGCACAGCTGAGGGAAACTGGAGAAGCAAACCTTGAAAAATTATTGTGTGTGGTAAGTCCCCCCTCAAAAGAATTAAGAGAATGTTAATGTAGGGAGAAGGACCTGGCAATCCACTCCTGAAACAATCAGCCATTGAAAACCCTATGAATAACAGAGAAGCACTGACAATAGTCCTGGGCATGGCACAGTCAGGGAGTGCTTCATTCTGATGTTGATTCTAGGGATGTCATGTGTTGGACCCAACTCCAGGGCACCTAACAACAACAATGTAGGAGTAAACCAGTTGGGACTGGTTGTCAGATTTCAAGGCCATGGACAGGGTATGAAAATAACTTTGCACTAATTGGAAATAAAATGTATAGGGGCAGGCAATATAGTCATATTCACTCATTCATTCGCAGCTATTTATTCATTCATCAAGGGGCTTATTGCATTTCCACTCCAACCCAAGGGTGACTAGGATTACAGGTATCAGCTCAACTGGGGTTCTTATTTCACAGTGCTAGTAGTAGAGGCTAATGCAGAAGAATACCCAATTATAGGCATAAAGAAACGCTGAATACACCAAATATAACAAGCTTAGGTTCTTTTATTTCATGGAAACATGTACTGCTTCCAAAATCGTTCAAAACTGGCTATGGCGTCATACTTACAGAGTTAAATTTACTTTGGATAGAAGACTTAGGTTGAAATCAATTTACTGGAGATAGGCTAATGTTAATGGACTTCACAAGTTCTTGTTTTTTTTCTGTTTTTTGTAAAGAATTATAAAACATAGCAAAAGAGGATTGTAGTATTCAGAGCTCTGTAAGAAGACATATTTATTTTATTCTGTGCTGGCATTTAGAATCGAGGCATGGACATGGACACACACACACACACACACACACACACACACACACACTTTGTTTTTGTTGTTTGATGTCTCCCCGCTCCCCCCAGGACTTTCCAAACATTCCAACCTAAAAATGTGATGGTGCCAAAAATCCAAGGATCATATTATAGCACCAGCAGGATGTGGCTGGATTGAAATTCAAGAAGGTGTTTCACACAGAAACAGTTCAATCTTTAATTGTTCACTTTCTGCATTTCAACTGCAGGGCTTCAAACCTGTGAAGAGTTAGGTTCAGAAGCAGGTGTGGGTTTACTATGTTAAAATTTAGAGGGTCTGGGTTTGGGTTTAAATCGTATGTGCAGACAGCAGGGCTTGGAAACAAACCTGAACCCGACCCCGAACCCTGAACTCATTCCAATTCAAGCATTTAAATGCTTTTTTCCTGAACCTGAACCCAAGCCCAGTGGAAACACTGGGTTCTGGGTTCAGTTTTAACATTTTGATTTTTTTTTTCTGTATCATTAACTTTTTAAAAATCGAAAAAAAAATTCATCTTTCTACACATAGGATTAAAATTTTAAATCTGAACTTGAACTGAACCCAAATCCTCTAAATTTTAATATAGTAAGTTGGCCTCTAAACCTGAACACAATTTTGGCGGGGGGATCAGAAGCCCTGGTTTCAAGGTGAGGTGAAGTGGAATAGTGGACATGGTCTGAGTCTGAGGGGTGCAGAATGCCTGCACCTGTCTGTATTCCTGGCTCTGGTTAGGAATCAAAGAGGTCAGGGGGGCTGCAGCTGCTTCTAAGCAAATGGCTGTCCCCGAAAACCACCCATCATTTCCATGCTCAGGTGGTGTGAGACAATTTAAAATTTAGCTCCCCGCGTGGTCTTCCTTTCCTCCTGGCAACTGGTAGTGGGGCTCAGAACTGCACACTGGAGCTGGGATGTCCATCTGGGAATGCTCAGAACACTCCTGTCCTCCATGCTAGAGCCATGAATGTTGACTTTTATGAGAATAAATTCAGCTGATACATGAGAAGAACCAACAAATGCACTGGCAAAGTATAATATACATTTTCCAGCATAGCATACTAATAGTTTATGTTTTAAAAACCACATAGGGCATCATTTGGCTTATGAGTGGACTAGTAATACTATTCTAATCCTACCCTTTAGCAAGAAATGCAGATTTTATGAGTGACAGTTTCTTTTGACCATTTTTATTTTATTGAACCACAACGATGTATCATGGAAATTTTCTGCGCATTGTATTTTAAACATGTGGCTTTTAAAATGAAACAAATCTGACTTATAAAATGTGGAAAGTTTCACCAATGAATTTTGGCTAATGCTCTCTAACTCGGCTAATCAAAATGGTAAATCTTAGAAGCCAGTTAATAGGAACCATAAAGTGCCTATTAAATACAAACTTTTAAAAACAGTTGAGGTTTATTTCATCCTCTAAATTTCTTTGTGCTTATGGAGAGGCAAAGTTATGCTGAAAGATGTCTACTTTTTTTTTCTTCACAATTTCACTGATTTGTACTTCCTGGAAAATTTATCTTCAAAGGGGTGTCAATGATAATTGCAGGAGGCAAACTGAGCCTCCAGCTGCCTTTTCTCCCAAAGTGCAAACAGCTATGTGTCTTCATGGATGTCCTTGAAGAAAACTAAAGCAACTAGTTTCTTTAATGCTATTATAATGGAAATAAAGGGTAGGGAAAACCCCAGGGAGACCAGTGGTTCAGCAAGGTTTATATTTTCCAGGTGTTCTTTCCCCCCTGAAGAATAGTAAGGCTTCGCCATGAACTGGAGACCCACCACAACCAAATTAGCATGTTATACCCAACATGAGCTTTGTTTATGCCTAAACTCAGAGCTGGGCCATCTGCAACCATTGCATTTCATTCATCTTCAATTAAACACCAATTAATTTTTATAGAGAATTTTTTGTCTTGTCACCAAACATTTCTTAATTTTTTACATGTGCTCACATTAACCACAAGATGCACCGTGTTTACCCTGTCATGTGGATTTACAGGCAGACTGAAGTGAAATTAGTCCTTGTCTAAATTTACTATGGCTATAATTTCATGACTGCTTAGCTCGAAGGCCAATAGCAAAATTTGTGTGGGCAACAGATGTACTTTAACCTTATGGTGTAAGAAAGACCAATAAATAGATTGGTTTTTTGAAATTCAAAGCACAGGAAATGATAAAATAGATTCTGAACCAAAACCAGACTCACGCCTAGCAATTCTTTCCTCAATAATCACTTTACCTCCTAGGAAAGAAAAAATAGAGGGTGGGATCAGTCCAGATGTAATTAAACTTTGAAAATGATTTTACTTTGTTTTGAGCGTAAGTGGCATCTTTGTACTGGACATTATGAGCACACAGATATCTAATCACTGTCCTTAACTATAAAAATACCCCAGTGGAATGTACATGAAATACTGGTGTTGCCCAAAGCTGTTAAAATCTTGGATTGCCTCTAATTTTTTCCACACCAGAGATGCAGCAGAATGGGTGCAGGACTGGGAGTCAGCAGTACTGGGTCCTGATTTTGCCTGGTCCACAGAGCAGCTACAGGTGACTGTTCCAGTCCTTCTCTCATTTGGAGTTTGATTGCTGTTGCTTGTGAGATGTGAGGAATGAACTAGAGTTTCCTCAAACTGTGTCCCAAGAAACTAGTTATGCGGCAAGTGGACAGATAGCATTGAAAAGGCTCTGTGGCCAAAAACATTTATGAAACACTGGGTTAAACAAAGTTAAACATCTGTCTCTACTACAAAACCTTTTAGAGCTCTGAGTGTGCCAATAGACATGGAATTTCTATGAGAGCAATATGACAGGCATCCTTCTCCATCCTACTTCACCATGGAATACACGCTTTGAGAATCATGTTGAAGGATCAGTGTTATATGGAACACATTTTGGAAAACAAGTGATTGAATTAAACTAGGATATTAAATAACATCTAATACCTGGAATACATTTTACAACCGCCTCTTCTAGTGCTCATGACTGACATGGGTAATAGGGTAACCTTGCTTTCCTACTGGCCTCAGAGTTGGTTTCAGACTCTCCAATGGTGCTGTGGGTAGTCAAGACCAATGCTTAGCCTTGGCATCTGAACTGAAACATATTTGCCATGCCTGTTTTGACAGTTTATGTTTAAATACTATTTTCTTACATAGGATTCAATGTGAAATGCTGATTTCCTTCCATGTATCCGACTGTTAACTTGGAGCATTTTCTACCTGAGTTTTGTTATTGTTGTTTATGATAAGCTGCAATTTTGCCATGGCACATGAAAATACTGTGTTTTTCACCCCTTTTAGAAAATTCTTAGGGTGAACATACAATCTATTGTTTGAGCCATGACATTTCTTAGAGTAAAACAAATAACCATTAATAATTACAGGAAAAAATGATTGCTGTTCCAGGCAAATCAAGATGAGCAATTGTCCTACTTTTAGCTTACTGCAAGAACAACTTGAAAATGTCATTTTGGCTTTAGAGAATATTTTAACTCTTTTTGCATATGTGATACAATCCCACGAGTTGAGGAAAGCTAATTTTACGGTACATGAGAGGAAGAAAGGTTCCCAAGCCCTCTGTCACTCAATCACAAATTCTCCAGTTACACCTGTTAGTTAAAAAAAATAGATTCATCCTCATCAATTCTCTCTGCAAGCACACAAATAAGTCAGCATGACTGGACAAGTCACACTTCAAAGTTACCTCTACTGTGAAAATTTGTACTGAATGCTTCCAAGCCCTCAAAGCACTGGGGGAAGGAACGAATTATAGAGTCTGAGAATGAGAAATCCCATACATAAAACAGCTAAAGGTGCAAATTCAGCTGTTTTGCTGCTATAGTTATGGCAGGTAATTATGAGCTATTGTTATAACTTGGATTACATTCCAAAAGGGATAAAACGGGAGATGTTTTATTAGACAATACTGTCAATCTTCTATGCTCTTGGAACCTGTCCATTGAAATACAATGATTACCTCAGAAATTATGAAACCCAACAGGCCTAAAGCCAAACTAGGAAAAGCAACAGCAACTCTTTTTGGTATCTTCAACCCTGGGATGAAGGAAACTCCCTGTAAACAGTGC
Organism: Pedetes capensis; assembly: GCA_007922755.1. Taxonomy (NCBI): domain Eukaryota; kingdom Metazoa; phylum Chordata; class Mammalia; order Rodentia; family Pedetidae; genus Pedetes; species Pedetes capensis. Next base: position 71,309 of record VMDO01007496.1, on the reverse strand, counting down.
AGAGCTGGACTCCCAGAAAGCCTAGTGGTTACTTCTTTGCATGCAACAAGCAATTGCATTGGATACGACTTCTAGGTCCTCCACAGTAGAACCTTCTCCAAAGCCAACGTAAAGGAGATTTCATTCAAAGTTTCCCTTCATTCATTAGTCAGTCCCCCCATTTCTGGCCTTAGGGGTGCTTCCAGCTACCCATGATGGGGGACAAAGGAGGAGGGGACACCCCCTCTTTGTGAAAAGGCTGACACCTGGGAATTCCAGAGGCCTTGTCTTTCTCTTTCACCCCTTCTCCAAGCAAGCCTCAGTTGGCAGAGGTGCCATCAAATAAGTTCAGATGCTAAGGGCGGGAAGGTGGCTTCTGCTGCTTGAATTGGTGGCCATCCTGTCACACGCCAGGGAAGGCTTATGGCTTCCTTGCACAGCACTCTGGCTCTCCTCTAGCCTAATGATGTTCAAACGTGCTAATTTCGAACTATAAAACAAGTCCCTAAACAAAGCATGAGCTTGTGTGAAGGTCAAATGCAAACTGGCCCTGTCAGTAACTGTACAGACAGAAAGGATTTCCCTAGCACTAACTCTTTTCAAAGCCACCTTCTTTCCTGAATGTTTTCCCTTTGTTCTTACTTTGTGTTCCTTCTGCAAGTCCACGTGTAGAGCTAGGCTTTCCAAGGAGAGCTCTGATAAATGAAGTATCCACTGAGGAGAAAATGCTTTTAATTCAGCAATGAAAAATTAGGGGTGGAAGGAATTATGCTGCTAGCCGATAGCACTCACGGGCCCTGCAGCAACTCTTCTGGCTAAAAGAGCAAATGCCTTCATAAATATAGGTGCAGTTACAGCTTTTTAAAAATTAGTACTAGGGGTTGAAAACAGAGCCTCACCCACGCTAGGCAATCACTGCACCTCTGAGCTGCACACCCAGCCCCTTTATTTATTTTGAAACAGTCTCACTAAACTGCATAGGTGCCTCTGGCCTCAAACCTGCAATCCTCCTGCCTCTGCCTCCCAAGTCACTGGGATTACAGGACAGCATCTGGCTGCAGTAATATGTACACACACACACACACACACACACACACACACACACACACACCACGTACCCATGTCTACGTCTACTTGGATTTAACATCTAACATATTCCTTGAATCAAGTTCCTGACAGATTCTCAAGCACTCTGTAAAAGCTACTTTGTAGCTACCCTTCTCTTTCCAGTTGCTGGAGTCCTTCTGTAAATCATACCCATCTCCTCCTCCCGCCATTTGGATCGAATACATACTTTTGAATCCGTAGACAAGCCAGCCATTTTCGGAGAGAACTGCCTCTGGTGCTTCTCAGCTCCCAGTGTGTGGAGCTACTGCCCGAGGAGGGAGTGGCCTCAGGTGTTTAAGCAAGAGCAGGAAGTCAGGATTAATTATACCTTGTTTTATCTGGCCATTTGAATAACGAATAAAATGGCATGTTTGATTTCAGTTGGTTGTTCAGAGCAAATCACCCAAGGCTGACATTTCATTTTAATGGGTTAGATTATTTTAGGTGTGAAAATTAGGGTGATGACCATAAACAGGCTTAAATATTTTTCTTTGAAATATATAGATTCTGTCATGTCATGATGACAGTGTTCTCCTTTCTGATTATTATTAGAGCCATCCCCCAAGCTTGGCTAAATTCTATCATATAATACTTATGTAGCACGTGCACCAAAAGTACTGTGATCTCACAAAACACAACTCCTAAAAATTGGCTTCAGAGACACTTACAGACTTGGCAAAAGACAAAAAACAAAACAAACAAAAAACCTACACATGAACCCCCCCACCAAAAACAAAAGCAAAAATCTATATAAAGCTATTATGTGATGTCAGGGGGAATGGAGGGACTGGGGGAAAAACCTTTCACATGATATTTATTTGCTGTTGTTGTTGTTGTTGTTAGCTAGGTGCTGTCCAGTTGGGTCTGACTCATAGCAATCCTAGTCCTATCCAACACTATGCCATGCCTAGCATTACTGTCAGTACCTCTCTCCTATTCATAGGGTTTTGGATGGCTGATTGTTTCAGGAGTGGACTGCTGGGTCCTCTCCCAAGTCTATAGAACCTGGTATTCCCAGGCAGTCTCCTATCTGAGTACTAACTGGGCCTGATCATGCTTAACTTCTGAAATCAAAGGGGATTGGATGACTGAGTGTATAGTTACAGGAAATTATAATATTCCTTTGCTTGCATAACAAATGAAAATATGTGCCTTTGTATTTTAAAATATCACTGATGATAATGGCTACATGTGTTTGCTATGCAGGAAAATAACAGAATAGTGTTCAAAGTGTGTCTTGGGGATAAAGAGTCTAATTTATCAAAGTATCTGTATATCAGAACATCTGGATAATATGATCTCCACTTCAGCCATAATGCTCCTTGGAGTTTCAAGTCTGTATGCATTATGAGAAAGCCTTTCTTCCTGATCTTATTGTGGCAATTTATGCAGGTTAGGGAAATACAAAAGTTACTCTGTACTAGATAAAGTTAGAAGGGTCCATGTTATGTGTAAATGCCGTTCTCAATTCCTTTGGGCAAGAATGTCCACCATCTCACTACAGCTGTTAGCATTTCATTGGACCACAGCTTGTCCAGGTTGTTTGAAATTGGGCTTACAATTACTTGTTAGGTCAATTTTAAAGGTTCTAAAAAATTCCCCTGAAGCTTTTTTTTTTAATGGCTAAAATCATTCCATATGCCCAAAGATGGGATAGATTGGAATGAGTAAGTTCCCAGTCCCTAGAGATATTGTAGATGGAAGAACAATTGGCAGAGATGTTGTGATTGAAGTCAAGAACTAGACGGATAATTGACAAGTGCTATAAGTTGTATTTGCTTTTAATAAACAAATGATGGCTGATGCATAAACACGGGACAAAACATCTCATGCCTGGGGTGTTGGATACTAAAGAATGACATGATCCTCTTAATTATGATGCCCTAGAGTCAGGTTCCACTCATAGCGACCTTATATACAACAGGATGAAAGAATGAAACACTACCCAACACTGTGCCATGCACACGCTCTTTTTATGTTTGAGCCCATTATTGTGGCCACTGTGTTTCTTCTCATTTTGAGTTGTGCTACATCAGTAAATGGAGGTCCCAAAGGCTTTATTCCATTCCCATCATTAAGATTGACTCTACTTTGAGGAGGCAACTCTATCCCAGTCGTATTTTAAATGCCTTCCAGCCTAGGGGGCTCAATTCCCACACTACACTTCACAGTGCCTCTCTGCTATTCATAGGGTTTTCAATGGCTAATTATTTTAGGAGTAGGCTGCTGGGTCCTTCTCCCTAGTCTGTTTTAGTGTGGAAGCTCAGCTAAAACCTGTCCGCCATGTGAATCCTGCTGGTATCAGAAATACTGGTGACACAGCTTTCAGCATCACAGTAATACACAAATCCCCATAGCACAACAAGCTGCAGCAACATGGAAGATTCGCTGGATTGGCCTCATTTAATCAAGAGAACTCTTGAGATATCCAGGGACTTTTTCATTAGGATAGCTCATTGGGGATGTATTAGTTGTTAAATGAAGCTTACATTCAAAACACACACACAAGCATGCACTCTTGTTTCCCTGTTTGTAAACAGTTTATATCTCAAAATGTTTTAACGCACTACTTCATACTTTGTAGAAAAATATGAATTGATATGTGATACTAGAGTATTTTGATAGGAATGCTTCTATGTTTAATCATTTTCTTTATTAACTTGATTGGTACTACCTAGAATTTCCCATTTTTGTTCCCGAGGTTCATGTTTTACCTTTATTACATTGATACAGACCCTCTAACTTTGAAAATGTTTGTGTTAGGAAATCACATGCTAAATTCAAATCAAGAAGGTGTAACTTAATTTTTCAAAAGTTCATTTGAGAGCTTGAGAGAGATTTTAAAGTATTGCTATTAAAGTAGAGAATGTTGTTGTTAGGTGCCATGGAGTCGGTATCCGACTCATAGCGACCCTGTGTCCAACAGGCGAAACACTATTGTCAGTGTTTCTCTGCTGTTCATAGGGTTTTCAATGGCAGATTGATTTTTGGGAATGGTTTGCCGGGTCCTTCTCCCGAAGTAGAGAATAAGTCTCATGAAATTTATTTTGCCTGTGTAGTTTAATAGTTTCCTGAATAGCCTACCCTATCCTCTAATTTTTTTATACCCTTTTTGAATTTTTCAACACTCTTCTTGGGGAAGAACTTCACCCTCATCATTCAAAGAGTAAAGAAAATTCTTGATTTCTGTTAAGGGCTGTCACACCCATAAAACTGTCAGTGGGAAAGAAGAGTGCTTTTATCTACACAAGGAATTTGCTGCCATGGTTATACTGTGTGCAAGGCTGCCTCTCTATATTGTCACCCTCAGACCCCAGCGCCAGAGGGGGATTGGTGCTGCATCTGCCTCCGCCCCCTCAGGGAGCATCTGTTCCCAGTGTTGAGAAGTCAGACAACACTCAAGGAAAACCAGTTCCATCCATAGCTGGTTGTCCACTACGAATCAGTATTTTTAGCTATTCACTTTTGTTCAGAAGCGACTCTTCTGAACACGATGTAAAACTTTTACTTTTGTTCAAGCACATATCAAATGCAGATATTTGTACTCTTGACCTCCCATTTTTCTAATTCACCCTCATGTCACTGAGAAGTAGAAATGCCTCTCTCTTCCCCTACCTCTTCTTCCTGTAAAACACCATTATGATTTCCAAGTGACTAAGAACTAAAGTCCTTAATAGCTCTAAAATTCTGGTGGGATTAGAGATTTTCTGGCCAATGACTGAAGAGTTAATGTTCGACATTACAAAGAAAATGTTAAATCTGTTGCCAGGTCATTTACTGCAATGTTAAAAGCTAAAGAAATGAGTTTGCCCAGCACTCTGGAGCCTAATAACATAATTGTAACTGGTACACTGAGGAGATGGAACAGTCTTCTAACACTGCTTTTGAAGTGATTTATTGATCCCTGCACAATAATTTTTCAGCGATTCATAGAACCAGAATTTATAGATTTACTCCTAACTTCAGGAAAAATTGACTTCATCCTTCAACCCTTTGCCTTCTTGCATCAATCTCTGAATTGCAATTAGCTAAGTTAAATCATGATCCTCCAAAGGCATTCCTCATGCCCCATGGGCAGGATCTGATTTTCCAAACTTTGGGTTATATTACCCAATCTTTAAAATCCATTTGTAAGCTGGGTGCAGTGGTTGTTGTTGTTGTTGTTAGATGCCATTGAGCCAGGTCTGACTCATAGCAACCCTATATACAACAGAACAAAACCCTCCCAGACACTGTGCCATGCCCGGCACTATGTCAGTGCTTCTCTTCTATTCATAAGGTTTTCAATGGCTGATTGTTTCGGGAGTGGACTGATGAGTCCTTCTCCCAAGCCTACAGCACCTGGTATTCCAAGGTGGTCTCTCATCCCAGAGATTGGGCACCAGGGTGGTACAAGTGTATAATCCCAGAGGCTTGGGAGGCTGAGGCAGGATTGTGAACTTGAGAGGCAGCTCATGTAATTTAGCAAGACTCTGTTTCAAAATAAAAAGTAAGCAAGGGTTTGAGGGTGCAGCTCAGTGGTGGAGTACTTGCCTAGCATGTGCCTGTGCCAGGCCCTATGTTCAACACCTTAGGACCACAAAACCAAACCAAAACAAAACAGAACAAAAAACAAAACAAAACAAACAACAACAACAAAAAAAAAACTAAAAAAGAAAAAAAAAGAAAGCCTTTTTAAATAAATAGACTTATTATACATATAAAAATGCATGTACTTATACATAATATGTATTATATGTACTATCTAGAAAATAGGGACAACAGAATGTACATACTTTATATAAAGGAAGCAACAAAGGGAGATTCAGAACACTACATATTCCTTTATATAAAAGAGGCAACAAAGGGATATCATTGGACTTTGCAACACTGCTACACAAATACAATACATGTAGGATCCACAGGGCTCTTGGTGGAGGTAGTGGCAAGGGATGGGCACAAGGGTTTTCTCCTTGGCAGCTTTGGGACCCTCCAAAAGGAAAATGAATACATAAAACACAAGCTCACGTTCGTATATTGAAAATTGCTGTTCACTACTATGGGACAATGAATTGGTGCAAGCTCTTAAGAAGAGAATTGGATAACATTTAGAATGCACATACATTTGACCTGGCATTTTCATTTCCAGGAAGTTAGGCTTCCATATGCTCACGCAACTATACAGAGACACGGAAGACAAGGACAATTTTAACACTAAAAAAAGTCATAAGAAAACATTCAGCTTGCCTCAAATGTCCGTCAAAGAGCATAGGGGTATTCAATTATGGTATCCCATACAAAGAAATAATATACAGCCTTTAAAAATAATGAAGCCACCAAAAATATGTGATGTAAAACCACAACAATACAGAATGGCACAGAGTTGTATAAGAAAGTTGTAACTAAGTTATGAGAGGAAGAAGGGGCTGAAGGAAGCCAGAACTTTCACTTTTGATTTTGGTTATTTCCCTGTACGAGGGGTGGACAGAGGGAAGGAGCGCTAGACAGACTGATTCTGTACATTTTAAGTTTAAAATGTACAAAAGGAAACTTAACGAGAATCGTGATAATATAAGAATACCCAGCCTAAGCAGCATTTTAAAAGAAATATACACGTTTATGAACAATTATGTTCTATTAAAAGACTTGCGCTATCATTCCATCATTCATTAACTACTGTGGTCTCTTAAAGGCATATTTTATTTGTACTGACCTAAAAATGTTATGAGGATTAAAGAAAGTCATGCATGTCTCACCTTTGGTGTGCGGCTTGATGAATTTTACTCAATAATGCTAGCAAAGCTGCTGAATTTCTTACACAGGCTAAGGGAGAAGTTCATGGCACAGGCACAGAGGTAAGTCTCTGAATTTAGATGTATGCAAAAAGATTAATTTCCTACTTCTGTTCCTATTTGAGAGCACCTCCATTAGACCTGGCTAATATATTCATGGGTCTGTAATATTTCTCTGTGCCAACAAAGGGGAAGAGGATAACTTCAATGTAAACGGCGCAACTTCATGAGTACATTGGAAAAATAGAAGACTATAACCCAATATACATATGAGTTTTACTACCTATTAGTCAAAAGGTTCCATAAGCCTTGTAAATTGATAAAAAAAATAACTAAAAGTGATGTAATAGTTGCATAATGGAAAAAAACCAATGCTGTATTACTCTGTACCCCACCATCATTCACCAATAAAGGGAGAAAACAAAGTTTCTCTCTGCCTATGAAACTTCCCATAGCTGTGAGTTGCTGCATGCTTTTTAAATATGTGGCCACAATAAGAATTACGCTGAACCTGATTAAAGAAAACAAATAGCATGTTATCCCCCAAGCACTTATGCCCCAAGCACTTATGCAGTCCTAAAACTGGATCAACTGATGCAAACAGATAACAAAAAAATATTCACACCAGCCAGAGGTTATCTCATCTTGCTTCAGAGATCAGGCGAAAAATACCACACTCTATCATAAACGAGGGTATGTGGAATCTGACACGTTGGGGTTATAGTCTGTTGTTTCCTAGACAACCGAGCAATAGTTTAGAGGAAAGTTCTTGGCTCTGCTGAGTCAGTGTCCCGAGAACAAGATGACTTTTTTCTATGAGATGATTTGCTCACAGGTCCAAGGAATTTGACTTCCATCCCCCAAGCAGCCTCTGAGCTGGATCTTGCAAACCTTGCTGGGAAAAGAGAGAAGCTAAGAAGCTGGAGGGCTGGGATTTAGCTCAGTGGGTAGAGCGCTGCGCTGCAGTCTCTGAGGTCCCGAGTTCACTGCAAAAATGGGAGAAGGACCTGGCAATCCACTCCCAAAGCAATCCCCAAACAGTCAGCCATTGAAAATCCTATGAGGGTCGCTATGAGTTGGGTACCGACTCGACGGCACCTAAGAACAACAACAACAAGAAGCCGGACGCAGTGCCACGCACCTATAATCCCAGCAGCTCGGGAGGCAGAGGCAGGAGGATTGCAAGTTCCAGACCAGAGGCAGCCTGCATAATTTAGTGAAATGCTGTCTCAAAAAGTAAAAAAATGGGCTGGGGTGCAGCTCAGTGGTCCAGCACTTGCAGGGCATGCAAGCACGAGGCCCTGGGTTCAACCCCCAGTACTGCAAGAGAGAAGCTAAGTATGAAGCAAAAAAAATAAAAAGAAAAAGAAAAAGACTTGAAAATGTAGGAGAAGACAATAGGTGTCTGCTCCTAGGCAGCTTTTACTCCAGTGGGAAGGAGACAGGGGGAGAGAGATAAGCAGCACTTAAACTAACGACATTGATAAACGAATTTCAGCTCCCTACTGGAAATAGCCAGAGTTACTGACTGGGTAGTTGTGGAATACAGTGAGGCCATTTCACATGTAGCACCAGTATTTTCCACCAAGTCTGGATAAGAATAAAAATATCAGCATATCAGTGTAGGAGAATAATATTCATGAGAGACCCTGAAAGCAGACGCTTGGGAAAAAGTATTCCAGCCAGGAGATTCTCCAGAAAGGAGTGACATCACTTATCTGCAAAAGGTCCCCTTCACTCCTTGGATTCATTAATAACTGCCCCATCTCTTATTGTCCAGGCAAATAGTATGCACGCTTCCTTTCCTGAGAGCACTTCCTCATGCTCCTTAATATGCCCATGTTGTTGTTGTTGTTAGGTGCCGTCAAGTTAGGGTCTGACTCATAGTGACCCTACATACAACAGACAAAACAGTACTGTTAGTGCTTCTCTGCTATGCATAAGGTTTTCAATGCCAGACTGATTTTTGGGAGTGGGTTGCCGGGTCCTTCTCCCAAGCCTACAGCACCTAGTGTTCCCAGGCGCTCTCCCATCCATGTACTAACCAGGTCCGACCTTGCTGAGCTTCCGAGATCTGATGGGATCAGAAGCCACAATGCTACGGCTGCAGGCAAATAAAGGTTGTTGTTGTTGTTAGGTGCTGTTGAGTCGGTATCCGACTCATAGTGACCCTCATAGGGTTTTCAATGGCTGACTATTTTGGGATTGCCTTGGGAGTGGATTGCCAGGTCCTTCTCCCATTTTTGCGGTGCTGGGAATTGAACTCGGGACCTCAGAGACTGCAGCGCAGCGCTCTACCCACTGAGCCAAATCCCAGCCCCTATGTGTCATGAAATGCTATATTCTTGACTGATGAGACTTAGATAGACATTATCCTTGTCTTCTTCGACTCTATAATGCAAAGCTTCATGGCTAAGATGCTATTTATTTCATGGCAAAGAGAAATAGGCTGTTTCTACAGTCATTGCTTAGAGCCACGGAAATTAATCTCATGCCACTGGTATCGAAGGGAAGTGCGAGGCCTCACGTTGTGTAGTGGCAGCGAGCCAGATCTTGATTCATTCTCGGACGCCTCATATGTACCACTTCACAAATCATACCTGGAGACCACTTTGAGTCTATTTCATTTTAGCGTTAGGATTGGTTCTGGAGAGAGGAACGTTTCAGGGGTGGGTGGTGAAGTTGTAAATAGGGACTAACGGGCTGATATCTCCAAAATACAGAGCTATGTGTTCTTCACAGACTTGTCAAGGCTTGGCAACAGACAAAGCCTGGAGTTTGGCCCAGGCCAACACTGGAATCCTGCTGTGGAAGCAGATTGCTGGTGGCCCCGAAGTCATGTGCACCGGCATGAAAGAGAGCTCACCATATCAGTGTAGGAGAATAATATTCATGAGAGACCCTAAAAGCAGATGCTTGGGGAAAAAGTATTCCAGCCAGTAGATTCTCACCACCTACCGTCAATATTCCTCACCATCAATATTCCACTTGGTGGGTTCTGACTTAAGATGCCCCTGCTCAGCTCTCCTCAAAGGAGCATTTTGGGTGTGAGATACGGGGGCAGGGCAAGGACCGGCAAGCATCTGGCAGGGGACCCTGGCCCCTCCTTGCGGATAGCTGAGCTGCCTGGGGTTTGGAGGATCCTGGGGAAAACCTGCGATCTGCTTAGATGAAGCGACAGCCTGTTGTCCCTTGAACACCAGCCAGGAGACCACTTCGTCACCTGGTGATGAAGTTGGCTTGTGGCCCCGGTTTCTTCTTAGAACAGCAAATAACACGCAAGGCTCAGCATCCCTGTGAGGTTGTCTCCTAGTTTTTAATAATTCCTTGTATTTATTTAGTGCCTTTTCCCTCTCCCAGGAGCTAACTAAAAGCGTTTTCCATATGTTACTTCAATAATCCTCATTACAGCCCCGTGCCTGAGCTGGTTACAGCATGGTGCTAATGGGGCCAAGGTCAGCACTCAGCATCCCACGAGCCCCCTGTGAGCAGCCCCGCTTGCACTGAGAAAAGCTGTTTCATGGCCTCACTCGGCACAGCTGATCATATCTAATTATTTAGAAAAGCTTGCGAGAGGCCACGAAGGTAACAGGCAATAATAACAATAAGTGTTCACTCTGTACCAGGTATTTTCTAAGTGCTAATCATATATTAGCTAATTAAACCTGCACCCAAACCCTAGGGGAAATGTGTTATTGTTAGACCCATTTTAAAGAAGAGGAAACCAAAGCTAAGGGAAGTAACAGACCCAAGGGCACACAGGAAATGATGGAGCAAAAATTGCAATTCCATCAATCTGCTCGAAGGGACTGAACTCTTGCCCACCACTCAATACGGCCTCCCTATAAGTGACACTATGGATGGCATGACTCAGTTCACAAATCCCTTATCATATCTGTATGTATATGAAGCACAACTTACTGATAAAGAGGATGGGGTGGGGAGTTGAGAAGAGGAACATAATTAACACTTAAAAGGCACAACCAGTAACACAGGTCAAGTGCTGTGCTGTACACCACAGATTTGCTTCCATTTGATCCTTACAACAACACTCAGAGGTAGGTACTCTTGCCTCATTTTTCAGGTTGGGACACTGAGGGTCAGAAAGGCTATGTAATTTGAGCACTGATATTTAGTGGAAGATCCAGAATTAGAAATCTGTCTACTTCCATGCACATGCTATTTTCATGAAGCTTCAGATGACATCCATTTGAGTTAAAGGAAATACTATACATGTCAAAAAGGAATAGAGTACAGAGGAGATAAGTGGTATGAAGAGCGGTGGCATCTAGGATCAGAATCACACTTCTGGGCTTCCATAGCTGAGTTCTCTTTCCCACAAAGAACACATGGCTTTTTGGCCCTGCTCACTCACCATAGTCAAATAGAAACTAAGTCAGCCTTGAGGGCCAGAGTGGGCAATGCTAAGCAGCAGAAGAGAATCTGAAGTTGCTTGCCAGTAAAATAGGGATGCTGGAACCTACCTTATCGGTTTATTGGGTGGATTTAATGATATATCCCATCAAAACCCTTGGGACAAAAATCAATGCTTAAGAAAAGTTTGAAATATACTTAAATCCAAAGAGCTCTTGTCTGCTCTTTGAAGCAAATGGAACTAATTATGTGAAGGCACCAACATGGTTTTAAAAGAAGAACAGTGTCCAGGAAGCATGGGCTCTGGGGTTAGGCACACCTAGATTAGTACCTTGTTGTTGTTGTTAGGTGCCGTCGAGTCGGTATCAGATTCATAGCGACCCTCATAGGGTTTCCAATGGCTGACTGTTTCGGGATTGCCTTGGGAGTGGATTGCCAGGCCCTTCTCCCATTTTTGCGGTGCTGGAAATTGAACTCAGGACCTCAGAGACTGCAGCGCAGCGCTCTACCAACTGAGCCAAATCCCAGCCCCAGATTAGTACCTTAGCTCTGTCATTTCCTCCTGTATGAGGTTGGGCAAGTTACAGTTACTTAATGTCCTTGAGCTCCAGTTTCCTAATCAAGAAATGGGGATAATAACTACATCTGACATGGGATTAGTAGATCAAAGAAGAAAATAAATGTAAGGAAGCTCTTGATCACAGCTCAGTAAAGGTTAGCCATTCTTATGAAAGGGCCAGTCTTTATGAGAAGCTGAAACAGAGAGCTGTGCTTAGATTTCCCAGTTTTTGCTGGATTCCCTGCAATCTGCACATGGAAGCTCAGGGGTGGTGTCGATCTGTTGCTTCAGACGCTCCTCACCAGCCTGCTTTCCTGAAAGTGTTCATTAGTGCTGGGGAATTTTGCTTTTTCTGCAGATAAAGTTTCAAAGTATACTGGCAGGACGTGGTGGGTGTCTTGATTAACAGCTCGGTACGTATTCATCTTGGTAGTAATAGCAAGCACATGTGTGTTAGCAGTCACACACAGCATATTGCACATCTCACATCATGATAAACAGCAGCAGGATCTTAAACAGGGACATGCTGGCGAGCTGGCTGTCATAACTGTTAACACAGCAAAGCCAGTTCCTGGATTGCAAGTTGCTGTGGCTTAAATATCAAAACCAAAAGAAAACCCCAAATTGTTTCCTGTATATTATCCTCAAGTCAGACAATGCAACCTGGCTATGAATTCCACCCAAAAGCAATACTTCACTGTGGTTAGCAAACCAGACTCTTTCCTTTTTAGTTAAACTTGACCCAATTAATGATAGGGCATGGACTTTTGCCATAAGGCCCTGAGTCTCTTAATGTTAGTTTTATTCCATAGCCTGCCAAGTTATAACTCCATGGGCAACTGTTTCTTTCAACAAAACTTAAGATTTTGTATATGGACAAGAAGGTTCTAAGAAGGCTCCAAGTATCCCTCCCTCTCCAGCCCCAAATACGCTACTGTCTTCTTAAACAGCTCTCACATCTGTTAAAAACAAGGTATACATCTGACAATCATGCAGCAGACTGATGTTTGGGAATTTCTCTTTGGAGTGTCACAAGATGGCAGAGACCAAGGTGAGGGCGAAGCACAGTTTCTTCACAGTGTTATCTGTCAAAGTACGTTTTTGCCTCCTGTCCTACTCTCACAATCTGGATGCTTGTGAGGAAGAGCAGGAAGAGTCAAGCCTGTGGTACAGAAGACACCCGCACTTGAAAAGGGGATCACAAAAGAGGCAGTGAGTGGAACACCCTACGGAGACTAGAAGTTCAATTGTGTGCAACATAAATTCTCAACCACTCTATCAGTCTGCTTTGAGCCCAGAAACTTTTTCTTCTGGACTCCATTTCCTCCTCTACAAAACATGCATTTAAAAACCTAGCCAGACTTAGTTAAGCCTGAAAGACCCAAGGGACTCGTAGGTAGTGGGACTAAGTATTTGCAATTCAAGGGACGCCCAGTCTCCAAGTACCCTGAAACTGGAAAACACGCCCCAGGTGTAACCATTCTGAATGGGCTCCATATCAGCACGAAGGTAATCAAACGCAGTTCATGGGAAAAAGTCAGCACACTGCCTGGTATACTGTGGGTGCCCAATTAATGCTCACTGCACTGCCCATACCCTTGTCATCTACTGGCCTATGTGAGTATTTGGTTTGCAAAGAACAATGGATTGGGAGCTTAGCTGAGTGGCAGGACGACAAGGCCCCAAAGTGCCCCTTCTGAGGGAGCAGGCCGTAAGGCTTTCCTTCAGTGCACTTTGTAGATGATGGCCAGCTAGGGCGCGAGAGTAGAGTCTACGCCTAGACAGACAGGCTGGGAAGCCATCAGATCCTCTGTCATGAGTCAGGGTTCAGGTCTGCTCTCTGGTCTTCTATGCAAGGCCAGGGAGAGACAGGTTTTCTGATCTGGAGCTGCAGAGATGCACAGAATCAGGTGCCAGGGCTTATCTAAGACCTGAGTGGGAAGCCAAAGCAGAGGACTCAAAAGTGGCTGGTAAATAGGTTGGTGAAACTGAAGGAGCCCAAAGCAGGATGGCTAGAGGTGAGTGGCAGGCTCTGAGAGCTGCAGCCATGGGCTGGGGGTGGGGGAGTGTCAGGGAGCCCTCATAACTCTCAGGATTAAGGGGTTCCTATGACTGGATTTCATGTGCCAGCTTTATCACAAAGGGAAGGTAGATCTGCTTCATTTAAGGATTCTAGCTGGGAAAGAACGGGTCAGGACAGGGTTTTTCAAGTACAGTCTACTGACTCTTAATCAAAACCCTCTGAGGAACTTATTAAAATCCAGATCTCAGGGCTCCACTCAGATTTAATCAATCAATATGTCTTAAAGCTGTGGCCTCAGAATCTTTACTGTTGACAAATCTTATCCATGGTATTTTTAGAAACTGTAAGATTTTCACATCATGCAAAAACAGTAGAGTACAAGAAATTGAAAGACAGGAAACATGAGTTCTAATCTTCACTGCGTGAGCTTGGGAACCACTTCACCTCACGGAGCCTTAGTTTCTTCATGTTTCAACTATAAACTCTTATAAAGAAATGTGTTTCTTTAGAAGAGGTGCTTCAGTATTGGAAATGGTTTGCAAATGCAAATGCTTGTAATTATCATTTTCTTGACCAAAGTGGAAACTTGGAGACTACCACCAATATATCAAAGACATGTCAGAGTATGGTTAGTTATTTCTGAATTTACCCATATTACAGTCATTAACTATGAATTTCCCCTAAGGTTCTCCGGTAGTGGGAGATGGAGTACTTGCTTTATAATTACTGAAGCCAAGAGGGAGAAGAGTTTTGAGGGACCAGAAGTCCAAGCGGTCAGCATCATCCAGGGGGATTTCCAGGGACTTGTGATGTGCTAAGCTATGTAGAACAGGAAGAATAACAGGATTAGAGTTCTAAATGAGTTGATGAATTGGAGAGACAGTGAGGGACAAAAGGAAAAAAAAATAGCTCAGTAAGAGCAATTCTGGATAAAAGGATCTGGAGGAATGATCATTATCGCAAACACACAAGCAGTGTCCAGCCAGATGAAGATACTAAACCGAAAACAAGCCTGTGAGGTTCAGCTCTCACTTCAAACGTGAGTGGGAATGCTGGCTGCGCTGACTGAAGCACAGTTTGGAGGAACTGTGAGATCACTGTCACTTTTTCATACCTTCATGAGACTTCTCTGTCCAGTTCTGGACCTCAGAGTGTCAGCGGCATGGAGCACTTGGAGGTAGTTCAACAGAGAGAAATAAAGATGATGAAACGGTTGGAGAACAAGAACTATGAGAAAAAAGCCAAAAGATCTGGTATTATTTAACCTGAAGAAAGGAAAGCTAAGACGAGATTTAACTCTGCCCGTGAATCAGAGTTGACAATGACCAGTTGTTGGTAAGGAATAAACATACTTAAGTTCAGCAGAAAGGATGTGTATTAAGTAAAACAAAAGAAAACAAAGCATGGAAAAACCATTTCTTGTGAATGTTAAAAGTCTGACTAGGTTCATGTAGTGAGGTAAAGACATCTTTCCAAATATCGATTAAGGGTCAGACTAGACTGGAGGATGTGGGTATGATAAAAAGCTTAAAGTATTTTTCAAAAAACAATCGAGACAGGACTTGGAATCTGCCCCAGCTCTGATGCAGAGCTATGACCTGAGGTAGGCAATAAACTTTTCTGGAACTCAGTTTCCTCGTCTGTAAAATAAAGGTAATAGACCAGATAATCTCCAAAGTTTCTCACTGGTCTGCATGTGCATATTCTGTGATGGGTGAGAACAACACAGTAGCTGTATTTAACACAATAAAGTTTCCCTCCCTACGAAGGGAAAACAGTCAACGTGCTTGGGGGGTGGAGGTTGGACACTTGATCCCCAAATGGGATGGCATGACACCCTGACGGGCTGATGTGATGTGGCAGGCAAAATGGGGAGAGCTACAAAGTTCTCACAGGGGAGTATCTGGTTCTGAGAGAAAGGGAGAGAAGAGAATGCAAGGGTATTTTTGAGAAGATGGATGTAGGGGGTGGGAGGGAGCAAGAGGAACGAACACCAGCGAGTGACCTAGGAACGAGGTCAGGCAAAGGAGAGGAGATTGTGGGGTGCAGGCCAGGATGAGCTGATTGCTATGATCTGAGTATTGGCTTGGCCCCAGAATCCACACGCTAAAATCTTAACTCCCAAGGTCGTGGTAATAGGAGGTGGGGCCTTTGCAGAGTTGATTAGGTCACAAGGATAGAATCCTCACGAATGGGGTTAGTGCATTTAGTAAAAAAGAAAGGTCTAAGGTGAACAAAGTGTCCATGTAAGGACATAGTGAGAAGGCACCATTCTATGAACCAGAAAGCAGACCCTCACCAAACGTAATGTGGTCCTGCAGCTTCATCTTGAACTTCTGAGCCTCCAGCTCTGTGAGCAATAAAGCTCTCTTGTTTATAAGGCATCTGGGCATTTGGTATTTTGTAACATGCTGGGCAGACTAAGACACTGATTGAGACGAAGACTTCACTAAGGGATGGAGCAGAGCCCTAGGACATAATCTAGACTCAAAACAGCTGAGAAAGCCACTCAAGGAATTGCCTCCTGAAGCCAAGAAGGCTGGGACCATACTCAGGTAGGAAATGGCCCCAATTCTCCAGAGCCCTAAAGGTCTGAAAGTGCAAGAGATCATCTTGGTTTGCATTTTGCCACTGCTGGTAGCCAGGTGATCTTGGGCAAGATGCTTATACTTGTTAGATAACAAAACAGGGCTGTCTACGTCATCATACTTTTGTGAGGGCTAACGGTGACTGATTATGTAACCTGACACGTAGTAAGCGTGGAAGAACTACTATCATTCTGATCTTGACCTGGGAATGGAATGAAGGCAGAATAAGAAGAGACCTCAGTGGCCTCAAGGTTAGTAGGAAGGGCCTGAAACCAGGCTCCTGCTGATACTGACGCAAACTCACTGCATATTCTGTGATGGGTGAGAACAACACACAGTATGTTGACACAGTATGTTGACCTATGTCCTCAGTCACATCCTCAGGAATATTAAACATTTTTTTAATTGGAAATTTTTAATGTACAAGTTAATGTGATTCATTCTGACATGCATTTCATGTGACATAAAGTGGCTAGTTTTAGCCCATTTCTCAGATACATAATTGATCCATAGAGCAGATAATGCTCATTCTAAATGCAGTTAGTAAGTCCTAGTGTTGAAACCGGGACTTAAGACTTCTGGCTCCCAAGTCATTGCCCTTTTCATAATGCCGGTTTCCTAGGAGTAAAACGGAAAGAACAATGGGAGACTGGTTAGGATTTAAAATGATAACCAAGTTAGCGGAGCAAGATGAGACTACATTTGCAACTTAGTGTGATTGCTGGTAAGTGTCTGAGGAAGGCTGCTAGCCCTTAGCTGGTGGTTCTGCCTCGTGGGAACAGTGCTGGAAGGGAAGGGGAGAACCTGGAGGGAGGCTCTCAACTCACAGACTCAGACGTGCCGTCTTCCTGGGGAAGCTCCCCTTTTACCCTCATTGTGCCACCAATCCCTCAATACAAGCAAAGCAAGAGCTAGATTAGCACAACTTCCTATCTGTCACACCTACCACATGAAAAGGATTCTTCTGTTTGTCTCTTAAAATAGAAATGTTAGCACTGATTTGTAGTCACCGGTCTCTCCAGGAGCCCTTAATAACTGTACGGTCATTACTGAGTCATCTAGCTCCTCTCCCTCTTAGCGGAGCAATCATCTCTCCTCTTTCCCAACCAGCAAAACGCGCTTGTGACTCTCCTAGTTTAGATGCTGATCGCAGGACTGGACATTCACGTCTAGTGAGGCGAGACTCAGAGCTTCTAAGCCTAAGAGCACAGATCTCCCACCGAGTACTGACATTATCACTTCTCTTTTTCTTTCTCATCCCAGAGTATACTCAGACTGTCTCTGGGGCCAGGCCCTTTTCTGCTCTGGGATTGTAAGAAAAGGGCTTCCATTTTCTTTTCACCATAGTTTAGATAGAGTCCTGCTGGAAGCTAGCAATATGACTAAGTGATTTCTTAAAGTCTCTTCCAGCCAGTGATTCATCAGACACAGAAATTTAAGTTGGAATGGACTGTAATGTTCTGGGCCAAATGTCTCATTTTTGCAAATAAGGAGAGTGAGGTCCATAGAAGCTAAGAGCTGTAGGTGCTGTTTGCTCCAGTGGAAAGAATATGGGATTTAAAGTTAGAAGTTCTGAGTTTGGAGTCAAACTCTAACGCTCACTTGCCCTGTGAACTTGAGGAAGTCATTAACCTCTACAGCTCCGGTTTCCATACTTACAAAATGGAAATAGCACTATTCTGCCTGATTCCTAGTGTCCTTCTGAGGATCCCATGACATCATGATTATGAAGAACATGATAAAATGTAGTAAAGTACCTTCTCAATATGTTGCATGACTGTGTAACTTGTTCAAGGTCCCATGGTGGCAAAAATCAAGATCGTAAATTCCCGTTTAGTTTGATTTCCATCATACAAAACTGCCTCCAGGACGTTTTTCCAGTTCTGTTGTTATAAGATATTTCTCATAAGTCACTACGCTAATTTGGTCTCCATATGCTTTCCTTTAAACCCTTGGATATGCATAGATTCAAACTGTGGGAATCCAGACTGGCTCAGATGGATTATAGACCAGCAACTCTGAAGACCGGGGGATGTCTCAAGCAGCCTTCCATTACATCACAATGATGGCCCCCAGATGCTGGGCTCATCACTGCAGAGGGACTGGGCATGTTCACAAGCTAGCTTTCTGAGCAGCCTCCCCAACCAGTTTCATAACACTAAATTGGAAGTTGAAGTCGGCTATCTGGTAGCTTTTTATGGACTACTAGCCTATGGCATATACCTTGAAGATTCACATAGGATGGGTGTGAGCCACAGAATGAAGTAATAATAGATACTTTAAGTTCATGCTGGACAGAGATTTGAGAACTTGTTCCGTGGTAATAGGTGGTTACCTTGCCAATTTGTGGTAGTCCACAAAGGGGATGGCAGCTTAGTCTCACAAATGAAGCATGGGACCAAGGGTTACGTGTTCCCACGGACCATTAATGAGAAGGGGCCACTGGTCTCTGGGCTCTGTCATCATTTGTCCATTGGAAAAGATTGACTGTGTTTCATTTGGCTCCATTATTAATCACAGGGTATAGTGAGGCCTCAGGAGTTTGACCAAAATCATCTAGCCCACTGATCAAGTGATGTGTACGAACGACTGTAATGAGGTTCTGTAGCCCTCGGGTTCAGTGGGATAGCCTGGCACTTGCTTCTTTTATAACTGATGCTTTCCCAAGCTTATTATGAGACAGCCTTCCTTCAGTTATTGAAAAGAGTTGGGCCTCTTCCCTGTCAATGATCTATGGCCCCTGAAAAGCACAACCAACCTACAATTCTCTGTTTTCTTAACCATAAACAGTTTTTCAAACTTTCAGAAGTAATAGGGAGGTCGGGCTTACAATAAATAGGGAGCACAGTTCTTTTGCTCTGAGCAATAAAAAGAAAAAAGGGAAAAAACACTGTGAGCCAGTTCAGCCAACAATTTCCATGCTTGAAAAAAAAAAAGTTCAAGTTGGAGCCATGTGGTCTCAATAAAATAGTAAAATGTATTTTCTTTACCCTACACTTCATGTGCCCATAACCTTCCTTTTAAATCATCTTTAACCAGCCCCAAATCACTCTGACCGCAAATCATTTGGTGGCTTTGGTCTCCAGCAAAGGAATGTGCTAGAGTAGACGGGGAGTCGCTACCAAGTGCGCTCAGAGGGAGCTTCCACTCCCTCCGCCCAGGCACTCAGACCCCAGCAAAGCCTTGAAAAGGTTGTGCGCTGAGATAGCACATGACATCATAGCTCAATCATTCAGGAGAAAACTGCAAGGGCTGCAGAATAGCGCAACGTGCCACAAACCACAGCGGGCAGATAAAGCCGAAGAACAGCTTTTCTTACGAAAACATTCACAAATACCGCAGGCAGCTGGCAGAGACATGTTTAATTACATTCACAGAAACCCACTGTAGCCATCAGCCCCACCATCTTTGGAGCTGACCAAAAAATGGAAAGGTCAGTGAAGCCCGTCTTAGAAATGGAAGAGCCAGGAGAGCCTGAAGTTTATGTCAGTGCGTTTCATAATGTGTTACAATGACTTTGGACCCGCTGTAAAACCGTTTGAAAGGCTTTGAAAGGATTTCCGATGTGAACTAGACCTCAATACTAACCTACCTTTACATTTATAGTTGAAGAATAAATGTAGCCCAAGGTGTGAGAAATCAATTATTCAATTCATGATTAATTTACAAGACCCTGAATTTGTTCTGAGCATAAACAAAGCTCATGCGATTGCCATCTGCCCTCCCATCAGCGGACCTAGTCTTTTATTTTGCAAGTGCCACTGGATCTTTTGTTTGTTTATTTTTCTTTAAAAGGAACTCTTTAAAGAGTTAAGTATACAGACTTTGAAGGGATGGTAAATGCATTGGGTGTGCCTTTAGGCATCTCAGAGAAACAAAGTTCAACATGCATTGGCAAAGTAAGATGAAAGCTCCAGGGAAAAAAATTGTCCAAATAAGCGTGCTATTTTAAAGAGTACCTAAGCATCATCCTACAATAATTGCTAAAGTGGGAGTTTTATAAGAGACTCTGTAGAACAGTCTAGGAGACAGCAGGATATGCCTAAATGTCCCATGGACTTTCTAATTTTGGCTCTACAGAGCAATCATTGCTGCTAGGTCCAGTCTGTGTTTTAAGTTGAGATTTTCAATAGGAAAAAAAAAAGGGACCTAGCAAACCCACACAACAAACAAGTAAACAAGAGAAAACACTGTAATGATCAGAGTCCCTCTTTCCTAAAATGACGAAACATTATGTAGCAGCTGTAGACACTAATGTCTAGTAGCTGTAATCTTTTCTGAAACATGTTAGTTTTTAGCCCAGTAATGTATCTACCAACAATCTTTTTCATCAGATGCCCAAGGATAACTTTCCATTTCAGTTGAGGGTGAGGAAAGCGCAAATACATGCTAGTAATATCTCCATGTGACTTCTGAAATAATGTTGGGGAGAAAATGCAAGACTCTTGGATTGCTGAAAATAACCTGTTTGGCGTTATGTGGGCAATTATAAGCTAGAACTCACTTTATGAAATTGCTGGGTTCAGCAGAGATTTCCCCTGGGTTTATCAGCAACAAAAATAAACAAGCACTCCACAGAGCTCTACTTGGAAGCGGGAGAAGGGCTATTGAAAGTCTTTTTCATTGTGTGGTCAGGAGTTCAACTTCACCTGCTAGGATATTAAGCTACATTCCAGTACCCTGGTGGTTCTCTTAATCATTGTTATCTCGGATGCTCCTCTCCCCTGCCACTTGCCACATCACATCATCCCTCCCCTTCATCACTTGGCTACCATCCAGGGAAGGGAGAGGTGACTTCAGAATCCCTGGGGTGCTCAGGTGCCAGGCTCTTTATGCAAGTAGTGCAGGTAGATTGGGGAAAATCTGTCTCAAAGTCATGCTGGTTCCTTCTGGATTAGATCATTTTGAGAGTGCACCAAAACTGAATATTTATAAAACAGTGACAAGTAATGCTTTCCGTACAAACTAATGGGGAATGTCAGTTTTACAGTTTAGTCTTTCCAGGGTAGAGGAGTCATCCGGAATGCATTCTTCCCCACTGTATTCTGCCTGCCACTTGTTCCCTGAGGAACCACAGCCAAATGAATGCTAACTAGATACAGAGAAACTCCGCTCAAAGGGCGTCCAGGAGAAAAAGGAGAAAGTCGCTTTGGATTTTGTTAGACAAAGGACCGCAATAGAGTGAGATCCAAGAAAACAAACCTTCAGGCGACTGAAGAGCAACAGGTGTGGAGGAATCAGCAAGCGGGAGGAAAAAAAAAATCCCTCAAATCTATCCTGAGATAAAATGTTTCCAGCCAAAGTTCATTCAGCAACAGAGTAGCTCTTAGGCTGTCAGACACGGATTGCTCCGTGTTCCCTTCCAGCTCCACGAGAGATGCAGCAGGCGACAAAGAAAAGAGCGAGAACACAAACGCTGGGCGCAAACTGCTCCAGGGATGTGAGCTCGAGACAGGATCATTTTTTTTTAATGGAGAAAGCGGCGGTGGCAGAGCGGGGGAGGGGAGGATCTGACCTCACGCCTCTCCCCTCCCCCACGCCACTCTAACCACAGAGAAGTCCCGCTGAGCAGAGTCCACCCGCGCCCCGCCAGGGAGTTCGGATGAGGGGATCAGGGGAAACCATGGGGGAAGGCGATATTCCGAGGCACTGCAAGGGAACCCTGGGGAAGCTAGGTCTCAGGGGAGTCCCCGCGTGCCGCTGCCCGGGAATTCCGCAGCCTTCCTCCCTGCGGCTCTGCAGATCCTTCGTGCTGACACTACTCACCGTGCGGGGAGCACACTCCGCGCTCCTAACACAGCCCCTCGCCGAGGTCCTCCGGAGCCGGGCTGTCCTCTGCGCGCCGCGCGAGGGCTCTGAATCAATCTCCTTTGCAGACTGCAGCAGAGAAAACGCGCGCGCGACCCAGCGGCCACAAGCCCGGCCCCCGGCGGGCTGCGCTGACGGCGTCGGTCCCCGCGCCCCGCCGGCCGGGTCCTGGCAGCCCGGCTGCAGTCGCGCGAGTGCGCCGCGTCTCGGCGAGGGGCGCGTGTGCGCGGCGTGCATGCGTGTGTGGGAGCGGGGAGGGGGGGAGGGTGAGGGTGTGTCCTGCCGAGGAATGCTGCTGATGTCCAGAAATAACTCCCCTCACTCCAGCCCTTATCACTCATAGCAAGGCTTTGCTTTTGCCCCCCCCCCCGGGGGCGGGGGACTGGGGTTACCTCCCGGGAAGGTAACCAGCAAGTCCCAGCTACACGCAAATTCTAAAACCCACTGGCCGTGCAGCGGGAGTCTGAAACATTTCCTAGAGATCAGTGCTCATCGCGCCAGGATTGCATCTCTCAAGACACCTAGGGGCAGTTTGGGGTGCGGGAGAGCCAGGTGGTAGCTAGTAGTGAGTTATCTTAGTAAGGAAAAAAAAAAATCAGCCTCCTCCTTGATCTTCATTATATAGTCTTCCACGTAAGGGAAGATTTCAGTTACACTTTCCATCCTATTACCTCTCCGGAAGTGCCACTGCTGCTGTGATGCTGCCTTACTGCAAAGCTATAAATTAATTACCACCTTACCCACGAAGCCCCTAGGAAAGGGGAATGCCAAGAATACATCAGGTCTTTGTTCTTTTTTACATTAAACAAGTCTGTCATTAATCAAGTCTTCCCCCCACCCTCGACATCTAGGGACCCAAGGTGAGGGATGAATATACGCTCATGTCTGGTTGTCGTCAGTCTTTCTCTGCAGCATTATATTATAGTGACTCAGTTACCACACAGACGGACACTACGTAGAAACAATGGGAAAAACAAAACCAGCCTCTTAGTAAGAACCTACCTTCTTGCCACCTAGAATCCACTAGCAGACAAGGCTTCATTTTTACACGTTCCTAGAGATTACTTCATTACGTCCAGTTTTTCCTCTTTCAGTCCCACAATTGTCTAGTCTGAGAAACAGAAACCCAAGATTGTATTTGGAAATGTAAAGAAGAAACTCAAAAGGGACCAATGAAGCTATTAATTTTAATGCCACAACTAAAATGTCAAAGGCATGACAGATTCTTGAAGTCAATTAGATACCGTATCAGAAAATGTGTTTCAGAAATAGAATCATCTTGAGAGGCCTACAATAGAGATAGGGCAAGAGATATTTTTTGAAGTAAAAATAAAGTATTAAAAGAGTCCAGTGTCTATCTTTATTTCGTATGTATCGTCCTGGGGAAGTCACCGGTCATGAAATACTGAATTTTTTTCTCCTTTATTAAATTTTCCCCTTCCTTTGGGAATCAATATAAAGTTAATAAGATTGAGGTTCCTTTTCAAATGGAAAATATTCTGGGCTTGGCAAGTTCAGTCCCTCCTTGCATGTCCTTTCCTTTTTCCCCTCTACACTTCAGTTGTAGAGTTTTATTGGGGTCATTGAATAACAGAGGCCAATACTATTGTTCATCTGAAAGCCATCACAGCAAAGCAGGGTGGTCCTGTCGGCTAGGTCTCACTAAGACACAATTCAGGTCCTACCTACCTTACTCCTCTCCAGGAGGGGTCATTAGAACAATCTTTCCTCTGTGAATCAGAACATTTTGTTGTTTAAAATGCGCAGGCAGAAGCTAAAGGAAAAGTGTGGAGGGTTTCAGCCTATGGTCACCATGAGCATAGAAACCCAAGCAGCCCCTTCACCTACTGTGCTAAATCTATGAACATTCTAGAGGTATGAAATGTGGTCTTTGACTAGTTAAAGATGGTACCCCTGTCCATGGTCTTTGGTGGAGGAGACTGAAGGACAAAGGAAGCCTCTGTTGGCCTTTCCTGTCCTGTGCCCTAGGAGGCTCTTTGTAGCATCCAGTGTTCCTGGGATTCCTGTCCTTTATTTCAGTGGTCTGCCCATTTGCTTGTGCTCCGATGGGAACTATCCCAATGCTGAATGCTCTGTAGAGTTTTGGATCAGGAGAGGTAGTGGTGACAGATTTCTCAATGTGTGGTCTGTGGAGCTCCCGGGAGAGAGTGGAAGGATGGGGAACTTGTTGAAAATGCAAATTCCCTGAGCTCTACTCAGAACTACTGTGTTAGAATCTTCCTCTGCCTGGGAGCCATGCCATCAGCTTTTTGTTTTTAAATAATTTAATATTAAGAATAAATAACAATTCAAATAATTTACATAAAGGTACATTATCACTATTGCCCATATGCCCAGTCCATACGTCCCTCCACAGTTTACCTTTGATACTAGTTTTCTCTGTCAACTTCCATGATTCTTTATGCACATATGTGCAAAACCAAATTCTTTTGTTTTTATTTTTTGAAACTACCATATGCAGAACAATGATCAGTTTTACCCTGTTCCTTCACTTAAATATACTTTAGAGTCCTTTCCATGTCATATAATTACTTTTTCAATTATTTGAAACAAACATCTGTTCGGGACCTACTCCATACCAACTACTCTTGTATATGTGGGTGACACAGAAGTGGATAAATTGACCAAAGTTCCTGCTATACAACATTTATATCTTGAGGAGGGGACTATGAATTATGATAAAATACAGTAAATGTTTAAATTTGAAACATTTGTTACAATAAAAGCATGTTGCCATTAATCCCCCTCAAAATACACCCTCCTGGCTTCACACACATTTGTCCTATGGTTCTTGCCACTTGCTGAAGCAGTTCTGGAAGTCTTCTTCCTTGAGTGTCTTTAGATTCATCCTCCCTCATGACAACAGTCCTTGAACCATGCCGCTTCTAGTATAGCAATTTCTGTCCAATAAAAGCATTTTGGTGTGTCTTCATCCACCTTATTCACCGGATCTGGTACCATGCAACTTCCGGCTCTTCCCCAAAGTCAAAAGGACCATGAAAGGTAAATGTTTAGAATCAATTTAGGACGTCAAGGCAGTCACAACAGCGTAACTAAAGACAAGAAAGAGGTCTTCCATAACTGCTTCAGAACATGGCAAGAATGATGGGATTAGTGTGTTTCAAAGTCAGGGGGAATGCTGTGAGGGGGATTAATGGCAATGTGCCTTTTACTGTAACATATTTTTTAAAAATTTAAACATTCACCATATCTTTTGATCACACTTTATATAAGATAGACAATAAATACGTAAGTAAGTAAATTATATATTGTGTTAGAACATAATAGGAGAATTTGAAAAAATAGAGCAAGATAACAAGGACTAGGAAAGTAGTTGTTGCTAGGTCAGGTCCGATTCATAGTGACTCTATGTACAACAGAATGAAACACTCCCTGATTCTGTGCCAGACACACAATATTATTTATATTTAAGCTCGTTGTTGCAGACGCTGTGTCAATCCATCTAGTTGAGGGTCTTCATTTTTTTCATTGATCCACCACTCTTCCAAACATT
Organism: Pedetes capensis; assembly: GCA_007922755.1. Classification (NCBI taxonomy): domain Eukaryota; kingdom Metazoa; phylum Chordata; class Mammalia; order Rodentia; family Pedetidae; genus Pedetes; species Pedetes capensis. Next base: position 45,565 of record VMDO01007496.1, on the reverse strand, counting down.
ATGTCTTTCTCTAGGGATTGGTTCCTCCTGGCAACATGTCCAAAATACATAAGACGCAGTCTGGCCATTCTTGCTACCAGAGAGCACTCTGGTTGCACTTCTTCTAGGACAGATCTATTGGTTCTTTTGGCAGTCCATGGTCTATTCAATATTTGTCTCCAGTACCATAATTCAAAAGCATCAGTTCTTCTGTCTCCCTTATTCAATGTCCAGATTTCATAACCGTATGTTGCAACTGACAATACCTTGGCCTGAGTCAGGCGCACCTTCATCTTCAATGTGGGAAAGTAGGGAGTGTCATAATTTAAGCTGGAGCTGTCAGGGGAGGCTTTATTTAGAAAGTGGCATGCAAACAACGACTTGATGGCAAAGAGACTGAGCTTTGGTATTATTTGGAGAGCATGGTGATCCAGGGAGAGGGAAGTTAGTGCAAAGGCCCGGAGGTCATAGTATGATCAGCATATTTAAGGAAGAGCAAAGAAGCCAGTGAGCAGAGCCAGTGAGGCAGAATGTCATCTGAAGTCAGAGAGGAAGTAAGGCAGCCAGATCAGGAAAAAGCCTGCCAGCCAGTGTAAGGGGTTTTGACTTTTGCTCCTGCAGCCATGTGCAGGCATTTGAAGAGTCTTCAGAAGAAGACAGATATATGACTTACATCTATACCAGTGTGTAGCACACAGGCTCATGTTTAATATTGCATAGCATTCCTTTGGATAATGCACCACAGTTTATTTAATCAGGATCCTACTGGTAGACATTTGAGTTGCTTCCAAACTTTAAGCAATGTTACAGACTTCCACACATGACATTTTACACTTGTGCAAGTATATCTACGGTATTAATTTCCCAAGTGGGATTACTGGAGTTTGCATTTCTGATTTTGATAGATACAGCCAAATTGCCCTTCATAGGGTGGAACCAATTTACACTCCCACTAGCACTATTTAGTGGTGCCTGTTTCCCCACGGCCTTGCCAAGAGAGTGTGCAATCCAACTTCTGGGTGTTCGCCAATCTGATAGGTGAAAAGTGACGTCTCCAGACAGTTTTGACTTGTGTTTCTCTGACTTTGAGTGAGACGGAGCAACTTTTTCACATACTTAAGAGCCAGTACTTTTTCCTTTGCTGTACCCTCTCTCTTTATGTGCCTTTCCCATATCCTACTGGAGGCTTGGTTTTGTTCTTGATAGATTTCTTAAAACACCATGTATACTAAAGAGATTATCCCTTTGTATTATGAGTCCCAGATTTTCACATTTTGCCATTTGTCTTTTGACTTGGCTAATCCTATCCTGTTACATGCATGTGCTTCTAATTCTTGGGGAGTTGGATTTATCAAATTTTTCAAACATCACAGTGAGAAAGACCTTTCCCATTCCATTTAGTCTTTTGCCATTTTTTGCCATTTGAATATTTGATACATTTTTATTTTATCCTAGCTTAGTTTATAAGGTATTAAGGTATGGATCCTGCTTTATTTTCTTCCATTGAATGATCATTGCCAACTATCATTTTAAAAAATAATTAGGAAACCTTAATCACAGTAGAATTTGGTATTTCAGTAGTCTGTATGTTCATATTGTTATGAAATAAATTCTACATCCATTGAACAACTCCCCATCTTCCTATTCTCAACCTCTGGTAATCATCCTTCCACTCTCAGTGTCAATGAATTTAACTATTTCAGATAGTTTGTGGGGCTTGGCTTTAGCTCAGTTGGTAGAGTGCTGCTCTGCATGCTCTGAAGCCCTGGATTCCATCCCCAGCAGCACAAAAATGGGAGAAAGTCCTGACAACCCACTCCGGAAACAATTAGCCATTGAAAACCCTGTATAGCAAAGAAGCACTGACATAATGCCAGACATGGCACGGTGCTGGGGAGTGTTTCATTCTGTTGTACACAGGGTCGCTCTGAGTCAAACTCGGACTGAAGACATCAAACAACAACAACAAGACATCTTATAGAAGTGAAATCATGTAGTTTTTGTTTTTGTTGTTTTTGTTTTTGGAGTCCTGGGGGATTGAACCCAGGGCCTCACGCTTGCTTTACAGATACTCTACCACTACCACTGAGATGCACTCCCACCCATTTTTTTACTTTTTGAGACAGGGTCTTGCTAAGTTATGCAGGCTGACTTTTTTCTCAAACATTGCAATCCTCCTGCTTCCATCTCCCAAGTCACTCAGGTTACAGACATTTGCCACCAAGCCTAGATAAAATCATACTGTATTTGTCTTTTTATGACTGGTTCATTTCATGTGGCATAATATCCTCAAGGTTCATATGTGTTGTGGTATATGACAGGACTTCCTTCCTTTTCTTGGCTGAATAATATTCTATTCCATGTACACATCACATTACCTTTATCTATCCATGTGTTGATATTTGGATTGCTTATACCTCTTGGCTAGTGTGAACAATGCTGTTGTGAACATGAGCAAACATATCTTCAAGACCCTGCTTTAATTCTTTTGGCTATATATCCAGAAATAGAATTGTCACATTGTGTTGTAATTTTATTTCTAATATTTTGAGGAAACGCCATACTGATTTGCATAATGGTTGCACCATTTTCCATTCCTATTATCAGTGCACATGAGTTCTAGCTCTTCATGTCCTGTCAACATGTTATGTTCTGTGTTTTTGATAGCAGCTATATTAATGGGTATGAGGTAATATCTCACAGTAGTGATGAGTCTCATTTCTTTAATGAGTAATGATGTTAAACATCTTTTCATTAGCTCATTGTGCATTTGAATGTTATTTTTGGGAAACTGTGCATTCAAGTTCTATGTCCATTTTTCAATGGATTCTCTTGTTGTTGTAGATGTTCTTTATATATTCTGGATACGAACTGCTTTTCAGATATATGTTTTTCAAATATTTTCACCAATTCCCTTGATTAGCTTTTCACTCTGTGAATTGTGCCCTTGGACGTGCAGGTGTTAAGTCTGATGTAGTCCCATTTGTCCATCTTTGCTTCTGCCACCTCTGTTTTGCCTTATTAACCCTGTTTGAGATGCCATTTCTATTTTAATTGGGGCCATTTCTGGATATCTATTTTGTTTGCCTGGTTGATCTCTTAGATCAAGTGCTACTATCCCATTATTTTAATTGTTGAATCTTTTAATTTTTATGTCTACTGGGGCTTTCTATTTGAAATTTAATACCTAATTTCCTTATAACTCCTCTTAGGTCCCCGGTTTTCCTAGTTTATTTTTTCACATGAGCATCAGAGTAAACAAACACTAATAACAATAAAAACTATTATTACTATTTATAATTTTAGAATTAAGTTTAAATAGGGACATAGAATTAGCTTCTTTATGTTTTTTGTGTCTTTCTGGCCAAGAAGAGGGCCGATCTTTCCATTTGTTTGAATCTCATTTTGTGTCTATCAGGAATGACTCACAGTTTTCTTCACATATGTCATGCACATTTCTTTGTTAAGTTTATTCCTAGGTGTTTTATCTTTATATTACTATTGTAAATGGGTTCTTTCCCATCATTACAGCTTGTAACTGGATATAAGCAACCAACTACAGTGTGTTCATTTTGTGCCATTCTGTCTTACTAAATTCTTATTGTTTATAGGTATTTCTCAATTCTCTTAAATTCCTAATTATATAATAATAAAATATAAAAAGAATGATTAATTCTCTGCTTTCCAGTTGTTACACTTTTGGTGTCATTTTTCCCTTCTACTTTCATTGTCTTTTACTACTAGTATGATGTTATGTGGTGTAGTAACAGGGGGTATTCTTTCTTTATATTTGATTTTAGTGGAAATGCCTCCAGCGTTTCTCCATTAAGCATAGCCTAAAAATGATATATTTCATCATGCTAAGGAAGGAAATGTTGTTGTTGTTAGGTGCCGTTGAGTTGGGTCTGACTCATACTGACCCTATGTACAACAGAATGAAACACTACCCAACACTGTGCCATGCCTGGAACTATGTCAGTTCTTCTCTGATATTCATAGGACTTTCAATGACTGATTGTTTTCAGGATTGCTTCAGGAATGGTTGCCACATTCTTCTCTCATTCTAGGGGTGCTAGGAATCGAACCCAGAGCCTCAAGAGACCGCAGAGTGGCACTCTACCAACTGAGCTAAATCTCAGCCCCCAGGAAGGACATACCAGTTTGTTCTTATTTTATTGAGTGGTGCTTTTTTATGGTCAAATATGATTATTGGCTTTTGTCCAAATGCTTTTATGGGTTTCCTTAGAAATTATTATATAACCTTTCCCCTTAGATCTCTATTAATTAGATGGAATGTAATAAATTTCTTAGTAATGAACTACTTTTGCATTCCTGTAATAAAGTTTGCTTGGTCATGGTAATTATTTTTAACGTGTTGGTATGCACTGTTTGCTTGTAATTTATTTAGAGTTTTTACATTGATATTTATTCATAGTTGAGATTTTCATCCTCTTTTATTGCATTGTCAAAAAGTAAAACTATCTTTTGGAATTTATTGACTTTTCCTTCCTGGCATAACATATGGTCAATTTTCATGTATGTTTTCTGGTCATTTGAGAAGATAATGTCTATGTTTTCAGGGTACAAAGTTGAATAGCATATCTTATAATTCAATATATTTTTTATGTCCTTTTAGAATTTAGTTATTTTGATTTGATTTATCTTGGGCAGAGAGAGTTTTCATTTCCATATAATTTCCCTTGTTGTTGTTAGGTGCCATGGAGTCAGGTCCAACTCACAGTGACCCCCATAGAGTTCTCAATGGCTGATTTTTTTCGGGATTGTGTGGAGAGTAGACTGACACATTCTTCTCCCATTTATGTGGTGCTCCCCAGCACTGCATAACCTGGGTCCACATAAAGTGTGGAGCAGCACTTTATCAACTTAGCTAAACCCACATCTCCCCTTATATATTCTGTAATTTTGGCTTTATAAGGTCACTGTTATGTTATTTGGTGGAAGTGGGTCCATAATTATTCCACCTTCACTTTGGCTTTTGCCACTTAGCATTACAAAGTGCCTCTTTTCTTATTGTATTTACCTGTTGGCATTAATTCTACCTCATCTGATGGTACAGTCATAACTTCACTTAATTTTCAGGTCTCTTTGCCTAGTATATCTCTTCTTAGTTCTTTGCACTGACGCTTCCTGTGTCACTTTGCTCTGTGTAACACCTGTTGTGTCCAGGGCTTCATTCTGTGGGGAATGCCTTTGCCTCCATCCTTGCTGAGCCATCTCCAGCACCTGCTATTGTAACACAATCAATATATCTTTCCGCTGTGGCTTTTCAGGGTAAGTCCTCAACTTCAGGGAGACAATGTTTCTCCTGGGGCTTTGTGAGATCCTAACACATAGTTTGCCTGAATGAGTGCTAAAATGTTATCTCACAAATAAAAACATTTGTCATTCAGGCTTTTGTATTTACAGTATTTTTTTAGGAGTCTCTATCATTTCCATGAGAGAATAATTCAAACAATCACTTGCAGATTCAGTTTTAGAATGATTATGTTGGTGATAAAACAATACCTTACTTGGGCAAATTGACATTTGATGGTATTCCCCTTATGCCATTGAGGGAGACTGAAGTAAGATTTCTCAAAAATGTATTTCCTCATAATTTCTTACATGACAGATGACTCAGGTTCACCATAGAAAGGCCTGATGCTGAGAGAGATGTTTGCTAAGGCTCACAGGGTCAAATTAATAAGAAGTAAATTAACAGTGGGCTCAATTTTCTTTAGAAAATGCTCATGATGTTGAAACACCAGAGAGTTTACTTTAGTTTACAAAGAATCTGCTTCATAGATCCTCATCTCTTTGGGACTCTTTGAGGGTGGTCCTGTCCTGGGGCATGGATAACTGGGCCTCTGCCAGTGGCCCCTTTCTCTGGAATGTTCAAAAAGAACATCTCAGGGGGTCAGCATGATTCATTTCCAAACATAGACACTGGCAGAATGATCTGTCAAGAGATTGCTATTCATAACATTCAGATTTAAAAGCATAAAGTGGTTATGTAACAAGATGCTACCTGATGGAGGAATTGAAGCATGGACCCAATTATGCCATAATAATGCTGCTTCTTTTTTGGGTTTAGTGTTAGAGAGATTACAATCAACTTCCCATAGCCAGAGGCTAAAGGAAACATAAGAATTCCCTCGCATCTCTTTATTGAGCTGAAAGAAGACAGGAAGAAATTCATGGCAATCTTTCACATGGAGACACTGCAGGGTAAAGGTTTCTTCTAACTCGAAATGTCCAGGTTGTCCTGACACTCAACATCTGAATTATGCCAATGAGTGAGACATCATGTGAGCAAGACTGGAATTCTGAACATTCTTTGAGGCTTCATAAAAATCTCAACATGACGGACAAATGCTTACGTTGTGGTCATGCGAAGAAAAGCTCTCTTGTGATTTGGGATTGAGTTTGTTCATTTTTATATTTATAGTTTGGACACTGAAGGAATGTAGGATTTGGCATGGGGAAGATGATGGGGAAAGCAAGGAAGGCATAGAGACCAGGTTCTCTCTGCATGCGAGGGTGTGTGTATGCGTTTAAATGACGAGACTATGAGGTAAAGGGAGAGGATGGTTTTTTGTTTCTGTTTTTGTTTTTGTTTGATAGTTTTGTTCATTTGTTTTTAAAGCAGAATCTCCTTCAGGTCTCTAGTGCTGGAAGAAGGTTTTACTTTGCTTGTTAGCAGCCACATCTGTTTATAATGAAAGCTTGGCTTCCACATTTTGGCACAAATTAAAACCCTAGGGTGCCCATATAAGTCAAACAGATGAAGCATGTGTTCCCAGACCCGGAGGATCACCCTCTTCTGCCTGCACAGGACTTCATGGTAGATTTACACAGCACCTTATCCCTACATAAACCTAGGAGGAAGCTTCTGGGAAGCAAAGGTGGGTCACAGGTCACCGGAATTCACAGCAGGGCAGTTCATCTGCCACCTAATGGAGGAATGGACCTCTGGATCCATCACACTTGCCAAGAGAGAAGTTGGTAAATGGCAAAAGAGAAATATACTCAAAATTCCTTTCACCATTTGTCACGGAATCTTAAACATTTTGGAGAGGGATTTACACACCAAAATAAGGAAATATGGTCCTTGCAGAATTGCTAAAATTGGACCCAAATTCCAGATAGAAAGGCATGTTTCCATAAACAGCAAAGCATAAAGTAAGTAAACAAGAGAAAACTTTCTAGTACCAACTAGCATGATGGGGGTTAGTGGCTAGGGTGGAAGGAGGAAGGAGCTGAAAATAGGAGCCAGGCACCCTTCTATCTCGTGTTGTGTAGCTGCCTTCGGATGGAGTTCCACAGCTCCCTACCTGGAGGCTGTGGATATTTGCCTTCTCCCCAGAAATAAGCTTCAGATGAACGTGTGTAAGACAATGATAACAGTGAATAAACTTTAGTTTCACATATTGTATGTATGCCTTTGTTCATTGATTATTAAACATCTCCTCTATGAGGTTATCTGATGGAAAGTCTATGCCATATTTTCAGAGGTTGATCAATGGCTGGGGAAGAGAAAAAAAATCCAAAACAATCTCAAATGCACTATAAGCAGTTGAAGAATTAGGATGCATCTGCTAGTCTGGAATGGTGGTTCTCCAATTGTGTGCATCAGAACCAAATGGGTCTTGATAAAATACAGATTCTCAGGTACCACAACTTGAATTCAGAGGTTCAGGGACGAGGACCTGTATTATAAACAAATATCCTTACCCCTTCAATGGAAATGAACCTCAAAGCCTACCTCGAGAATTATTAGTCAAGAATGTTACATTGCCTTATTTTATTTTAATTTTTATTCTTATTTTGTAGAACTTGGTGGTTGAACCCAGGGTCTTGCATATACTTTACAAGTGCTCTACCACTGGGCTGCCCATTATTTTTATTTATAGAATCCATTTTATTTACTTTCTTGTTTACAGTTTCTGGTTCACTTTATTTGCTTTTGTGGGTTCAAATTACTATCTGGGGTTATTTCTTCATTCCAACATGACTTCACTCTCATCCATCTCTTTTATGTTGTTATTGAGAAACATTAAATTTCTTTGTTATAAGCTCAATGATATATCATTTCTTTCCTTCCTTTCCTCCTCCCTTCCTCCCTCCCATCCTCCCATCCTCCCTCCCTTCCTTCCTTCCTTCCTTGACGTGGTCTCATTATATAGCTGAGGCTGGCCTTGGACTTAAAATCCTCCTGCCTTAGGCTCCTTAGTGCTGTGATTACAGGTCCATGTTATATAGCATTTTTTATAATTCCTTTTTAAAAATCAGTTAAGAGAAGAAATAATATGCATATGTACTAGTTTTTATTGTTACTTAATTACCATTACCTGAGAGGCTGGAGTTTAGCTCAGTTGGTAGAGTGCCATGCTGCACTCCCTGAGGGCCTGGGTTAGATCCCCAACACCACAAAAACGGGAGAAGGATTTGGCAGTCCACTCTTGAAGCAATAAGCCACTGAAAACCCTAGGAGGGTCACTGTGGTCAGACCCTACCCAACGGCACCCACCACCATTATCTGTACTCGTGTGTGTGTGTGTGTGTGTGTGTGTGTGTGTGTGTAATAAAGATGAGTGAATTTTAGTTACCCTCAAGGGTCATTCTCTTTCAGCCAACAGAACTTTAAAAATTTCTGCTGGCAGTGGATTCTTTTACCTTTTGTTTATTGGAGAATGCCTTTATTGCATTTATTTTTGTAAGATAGTTTTGGTGGGTGCTACATACTTTGTTGACAGCTTTTTTATTTTTTTGCCATACTAAGGGTTGAACCCAGCGCCTCGCGCTTGCATGCTTTGTAAGTTCTGTACCACTGAGCTGCACCCCTAGCCCATTTTTTTACTTTTTTGAGACAGGGTTTCACTAAATTAAGCAGACTGCCTCTGGTCTTGAACTTGCGATCCTCCTGTCTCTGCCTTCCGAGTCACTGGGATTACAGGTGTGTGCCATTGTGCCAGGCTGTTGACGACTTTTTTTGTTGTTGTTCAGCACTTTGAATATATCATCCCACTACTCTCTGGATTCCCTTGTTTCTGATGAAAAGTCCCATGGTTGTTAATCTCATCAGTGTTATCTTGTGTGTGACAAGTCATTTTTCCCTTGCTGCCTTCAAGATTTTTCTCTGTCTTTACATATTTTTACTCTGATATCTGGGTACAGATGAGTTTGATTTAATCCTATTTGGAGATTTTTGAGCTTCTTAGATGTGATATTGTTGTTATTGTTGTTGTTAGGCATCAGCTAATCAGGTCTAACTCATAGCAACTTTATGTACTATAGAACAAAATACTCCCTGACACTGTGCCATACCTGGCACTATGTCGGTGCTTCTCTGATATTCATAGGTTTTTTTTTTTCTTTCCCTTTATTGGTAAATGTTGATGGCATACAGAGTAATACAGCATTGTCCAGCCTATTTTTTATTTTTCATCTTGAGACAGGGACTCGGTAAATTACACAGAGGCTGCCTCTAGCCTGAGAGCCTCTTGCCTCTGCTTCCTGAGTCGCTGGGATTACAGATGTGTGCCACTGCGCCTGGTGGATATTACCTCATTTTAAAACAGATATGAAGGAAATGATATTTGTTGAGTTCTTGCTACCCACAATTTTTGCTCATGCTATGTCATTTAATCCCAAGGTCAGTATCTGCAATTTTGTCAGAAATTTATTCCAGGTCTGCATCCCAAGTCTGGGGTCTTCTCTTGACAAGTGTGCTGCCATCTCTCTCTGAGGTGAGAGAAAGTCAGGGTGTGCAAGGCTGACCGCACAGCCTCAGTGACCCAGCCCATGTCAGGCTGACTGTGGCTTACCATTATGCTCCCTTTTACCACTCTGTGATTGACGTTTTGCACTGGGTAGTATAATTGGAACTCCTTTTTGGTTGCATTCTCTGTTTTTTTTTCCCACTACAAGACAATGTTTTTGAGGTGCAATTAATGCCAAAATGAAATAAGTATCATTAATCAAGGCTGTTAAGTACGTTGTTAGCAGAGAGCCAGGGTGGTTTATGGCTTAGATTCTGTTCATCTCTCTCTTCCATGTCAGCAGACTGCACGTTTGTCCACTGTTCTTAAACGTTTGCTCTGTGAGTTGGGAATATGTGTGGGTGGATTTGCCCATCTTTATCACTGCTGGGAAAGTTTAAAATGTCTGCTCTACAGATCATTGGTTAGGAGAACCATGTTTCTCATTATGGAGAACCATGTTGCTATTTAAGAGTAACTTCAGTGACAGTTAAATCTGATACTTTAGATTATTTGGAGGAGACTAAGGCTGAGGTGATCGGGTTGGGGTTTAGCTCAGTCGGTAGAATGCCACTCTGCAGTCTCTGAGGTCTTGGGTTCAATCCCCAGCATCGCAAAAACGGGAGAAAGACATGGCAATCTACCCCCAAAGCAATCCTGAAACAATCAGCCATTGAAAACCCTATGAGAGTTGCTATGAATCAGACACAACTCAATGGCACCTAACAATAAGCCTGAGTGGATCTAGACTCAGTGGTTGTCCTTTTCAGGAATCCACTAGCAATGAAGATTCAGCAGTATTCGTTCACCCTCCACAAACTCTAAACACCATGCATATATGAGAACCCTGGAGCATGTTAGAAATACGAATTCCACCACTACTACCATCCCCCAGCTATTAGGAGCCACAGATCCCTGATGGTTCCACCGAAAGATCCTCCACCACAGGGTGAAGAACAGTTGACCTCAAACTCCTCCCAACTCTGCTGACACTAGCCCGCTCGAAGCCACCGATCTTTCCAGCCCAGACAACAGAACAGCCTCCTAACGGTCTCCCCACAGCAGTGGCAACAGCATCTGAACATGCAGACTGGATTAGGTCATGTCCCTGTTTAAAACAACTGAGTGGTTGCCTGTTGCAATTAGATTAAAAGCCAGTCATTGAAATGCCAAACAGCATGTGCATGATCTGTCCGTGGCTTACTTCATCCCTCCTTCTTCTATCGCCACCCCAGCCTACTGAGTTCCTTTCAGATCCCCATCCATATCAACTCCTTGCCCACTTACGGCCTTTGCACCAGTTTCTACTCACCCTTCAAATCTTAGCTCTTAAGTCATCTATCTCCTTGGAAAGTTTTCTCCCATCCCTAGACTCTGATTTCCCATCACCTATTGAAGATAGCATCTGTAGCCCTGTGGCATCTGACCCATCAGATCTCAGAAACTAAGCAGGGTCGGGCCTGGTTAGTACTTGGATGGGAGACCGCCTGGGAGCACCAGGTGCTGTAGGCTTGGGAGACGGATCCGGCAACCCACTCCCAAAACTCAATCTGACATTGAAAACCCTATGAACAGCAGAGAAGCACTGACAATAGTGTTTCGCCTGTTGTACATAGGGTCGCTATGAGTCGGATACCGACTCCACAGCACCTAACAACAGTTGAAGATATCTGTGCCTTTTTATAACTTGTTCTCTTGCTGAAAGGTGGCTTCCATAAACTGCATTCATAGCCATATCCCAGTGCCCCAAATAGACCTGGTACATACCAGATGTATGTACCAGCAGTTGGGGCCTTGTCATACCTGGCCACCCACATTCTTAAAAACTTTATACAACATACTAGGCATTCAGGTCTGTTAGATGTTGAATAAAAAGCATGATAATAATTAGTATTGCTTTCTAGAAAGCTGAAAGTGAATCTAAGCAAGAGCGTCCCTCTGAAAAACAAATTTGTACTAGGATTACAATGACCTCTCAGAATGAAGTGTTAAGCAGGAAGGAAGCTTGCGAATACATAAATACATATTTTATAATGGCTAGTATTTTCTTTGGAAGAAAACTCTCATTTTTGTGACTAGGCAGAGGTGACATGTGGCCTTTTTAATCCCTTATGTCATCTAAGAGCTTCAAACTGTGATGGAATGAGGATAACCTCCATGCCTTTCACATCTACCATATTTGGAAAAGATTTTTTCTTTTATTCCTAATACTTGCATAGGGGTGGCCTTTCAAAACTCTTTTTGTGCAATAAAAGGGGTTATATAGAGACTAGGATGGGTCTGTCACTGAAATATTTCTGAGATGCTTTGATGTGTCATGCTGGTGGGTTACCTGTAAGAGTGTGGCCTTTACAGTCCTGGAAAGCCAGCAGCTGGAGATGGCAGTGCCCAAAGTTTCTGGTTCTAGAGCTCCCCAAAATAGAGATTAATTGGTATGGAGCAGAGAAAACCTAATTGAGGCAGCTTCAGCTTTCTCCAGGAATGAAACATAGAGAGTGAGTATGTGATAAAATCATACATACCTACAGTTCCTCATAATTTACAATGCGTGTTGACATGGTTATTTCACTCACTTGTCCCACTTATCATCTGAGCAGCAATGATGACTGACATCTTACTCAAAAGGAAACTGAGGCATAGCATATAAGTGACTTAGCTGAGATCACCCACCAGTAAAATAACTGGAGGTACTAGAGCTGGAATGCTACCTCCCTACTTTGTAGCTGCCTCCCATTTCCCTTCCCTGATCTCATCAGCACTACTTTCTTTTCTTCCTTAAGGAAAATATAGAACTTTGCTGATAATTGCTGTACCACTGTGGCGTTTTATCCCATCAGATCTCGGAAGCTAAGCAGGGTAAGGTGTGGTTAGTACTTGGCTGAGAGACTGCCTGGGAATACCAGGTGCTGTGGGCTTGGGAGAATGACCTGGCAACCCACTCCCCAAAACTAATCCACCATTGAAAACCCTATGAATGAATAGCAGAGAAGCATGACAATAGTGTTTCATCTATTATATGCAGGGTCGCTATGATTCGGACACCGACTTGATGGCACCTAACAACAACAACAAAGCAAGAGCAGGGACTTTAATATCCTATTTAAACATTCCTCTGTCTCCAAAACTCAATGCCTGACAGTGTTTATTTCTCAAGCTGGAAGAAAGGCTATGGTGTAGCCAATAGAAGAACCATCATAACTGCACTTCCTTATGCTTTCCTTTTCTACTTATTATTTCTAAAAATAATAATTGTAATAGTTGTTATTGAGAGAAATTATTATCACTATGCCGAACTTTATATACAGTATGTTATTATCATAACAACCTTGTAAGGTTTGTGTTATAAGAATCCTAATTTTATAGCAGGATGCTGAGGTTAGAAGGGATTGGCCAACTTGCTAAAGGGCACATGGAAAATAAATTGCAGGATAGGATTTGGCTCCAGGGAGTCTGATTCCACCTACACCCCAATCACCAAATGACTCTTTCTTGAATTGTTGTGGATTGCAGAAGGTTGCAGCCCCACCCCTTGGCCAACCCTGTTATGGTTCTGATAGGAAGAGTCCCCCCAAAAGGCTCATGTGTTGAAGGTGTTGTCCCCGTCTGGTGGTGCCATTGAGAGGTGATTGGACCCTGAGGACACTAACTTCATCAATGGATTAATCCGTTGATGGATTCATAGCTGAATGGACTATTAGGAGGGGAGGCCTCCTTGGGTGAAGTTGGTCACTGGGGTGTATCTCTTCCTGGTCCCACACTCTCTCTTTTTCTCTGCTTCCTGGCTGCTGTGAGGTGAGCAGCCTCTCTACTACACACTCCTGCTGCCATGATGTTCTGCCTCTCCATAGGCCCATAGCCGTGGAGCCAGCTGACCATGGACTAAAACCTCTGAAACTGGGAGGCAAAATCAACCTTTCTTCCTTTGAAGCTGTTTCCTCAGGCATTTTGTCACAGTGCTGAAAACTGACTAGTGACCCAGGAGCTGCAGAGGGCTGGATCCTAAAGTATGGGAACTCATCTCCCTCCCTCATTTCACCCCAGGGACTGCACGCTTTTAAGAAATCAGCTTATCTGTACTAGGTAGATGGTAGGATTATGGAGGGGAAAGGAGACTATTTTCCTTAGCATCTGTGTCACTTAGGGTTAGGTTCAGCCCCACATCTACTCTAGCCCCATGCCAAAAAACAAAACACAAAAACGAGTGACTTAAGAATGAAACCAGACACATTTATTTCTTGATCACGTAAAAGAGATGCAAAATTAGATGTTTGGGCCTGTTGTGGCAGATTCCTACTGCCCTAAGTTAATGTGTTGCCTGCTTTCTCATAGGGATGTTTGAGTACCAGCCATCATATCCCAATTCCAGACAGCAAGAAAGAAACAGCAGGAAAGAAAAGGCATGGGCCAGCTGGCTTTTAAGCTGCCTACAACACTTATGCTTACATTGCCATGGTGGCCTAGACTAATCAAATCGCCACACATAGTGGTAAGGGGACCAGGTGGCTGGCTAAGACCCAGTGGTTCCATTGCTTGAGGAAAGAGGGAAGAACTGGCTGTGGGGTAAGCAACAGCAATCCCGCTACAGTGTCCATTCTCAAATCTCTTGTGACATCTCACAGTAGCCATTCCCAAAACTTTAGGGTTAAGAATCACTTGGGAAGTTTGTTAAAAATTCAGATTCTTGGAGCCACTGTGGGAGATTCTGATTTAGTAGATTTGAGATGGGGTCCAGTAATCTTTATTTTTCTTAAGCATCCTATCAGCTTATTCAGGAAATTTTGATGCCAGTGAGTAGGAACTCAGCTAAATCTTGAGAAATACCAAATGGAATTCCAGTACACAGCCAGGAGTAGAGAGGAGAGAGCATGAGGAATTCTCATGAACTCAGGTAAAAGGAAATAAATCCTACCTGGTTCTTCCCTTGTAAAATTATGTACATCATCTCATTTACATCCCTAGTACCCAAAGAAGAGTCTCCTGACTGAAAGAAATGCAACAGAATTTGCCTTTATAAGTAAAGAGAGTGATTCAATGAAGTTGGTTTTTTGTTTTTGTTTTTTGTTTTGTTTTGTTTTGTTTTAGTTCAGTGAACTCTCCTCCTATGGATTAATTTTCGATATTTTTGGAATTTAGAACTTACTCATTAAAAATTTCCTTGGGTAGATTTTTTTAATCCTTAAGGCCTGAAATAAAAAAAAGATTTAATCATCTTAAAAGATGGGTGCAGGCATTCGAATCCCTTCTCCACATGACTTGAAATCACACTAATCAGTTAGAAGACAGGGGAAGGAGTACATGAACCCAAGGCAGGATATCTCCGAGTACAGATTCTTTTGTCACAAAATTAAAGCTGACTTCTTGAAATACAAGCAGTTTAAACTCAAAGCCAAATGGACTATGTAAAGAATAGGCAAAATATATCACAGCAGTCATCAAAACCCAAAGACTGTTTTTAAAAAAGTGAAGGTAGAGGAAAAATAAGAGGTAACACTATCATTCCTTCCTTAACAATCACATCATAAATAATCTTCCCTAGCTAGCAACAAACTCTTTTCATCCATAACTTAAGGGCAAAGACCTCATAAATTGACGGGGCCTTCTTCTCCTGTTTGACCACAAGGCAGTGATTATTTAAAACTGAAGGCTCCTGCTGATATGTTTTTCAGAGAGAGTCACCGGTGGGCTTCAGAACAGTTGACATTCATTGCTTCGGTGACTGACAACTCAAAAATAATACGAGAGGAATCACAAGCACCCCCGTTGGCTGGGGATGCAGCATCTTGGCCTTGTAGATGTCATCTCAGACCCCGCCCCTTACCCTGTGCTCAGACATTGGCAGAGCTGGCAAGGTGTGGGGACACGTGCTTTTGATTATCTAAAGAGATTGACTATAGGAAGCAAAACTTAATACAAAAAGGAATGTAAATCTGCTCTTTGTACCCTGTTGAAATGTAATGTCAGTACTTAAGAATTCCTTTTGCCACCAAATGGACGGAGGCCAGAGACTGACAGTCAGCCATGAAGTTCTGTTCTTTTCCTTGAGAAACCCTGAGGAGAAATGTCTTCATGATTACCAAAAGTATGTGTGGATACATGACAATGAAGATAAATCTTTTTTTCCTTCCCTGATACTTGAGCCCTTTGTGGTATATACCACATGGAGCTTTTTCAAAAATCATGTACTTATTGATGTAGTGTTTGGGACAGAAAGTGTGTGCAACTGAAACATGGATAGGATTTTTATCCTCACTCCTTTTTATATGAATTTTTTTAAG
Organism: Pedetes capensis; assembly: GCA_007922755.1. Taxonomy (NCBI): domain Eukaryota; kingdom Metazoa; phylum Chordata; class Mammalia; order Rodentia; family Pedetidae; genus Pedetes; species Pedetes capensis. The sequence goes on along the minus strand of VMDO01007496.1, from coordinate 29,550 downwards.
TAATGCTTTCTAAAAGTATTTTTTTAACGTGGCATCTTCCCCAGGAAGTTAGAGCAAAAATATACAAAAGATGCATTGCAAGAACTGTGAGCCAACCCAACATATATAGCAGTTCACTTTCTTAGCCTATTCCTCTAATCTTGTAATCCTAATCAATCAACCCCCTGATATCCATGCCCTAGTGCTTATTGGCTCCAGCTACCCCTCACATTTGAGGAATCCTGTGCCATTGGGTTTTCAATATCCACAGCCTGTTGCCAGGATTGCTGCTGATGCTTTCTATTCGTGCATGTAGTTTTGGACAATTCAAATAGCTTATTGAAACGGCACTGTCCAACATTAATGTGGTTTGCCCTGCAGGGCCATGGGGGAGCACATGCTTTTGGAAAGAAGAGAAGACCTTATGATTAGGGTTGCTTTCATTTCTTTGTACTTTTGGTTGTGTCTTTGCAGGTTTAAGTTCTTTTCCTATGATCATTTTGTTTAAAAAACTCATTGTGAAAAATATACCCAAGAATGAAATACACAGAACAGGGCTCCAATGACATCTGGAAGTGTGGACAAGCAATGAGAGTTCACTGGGCAAAAACAAAGTCAAAATGAGACCACTTAGAAAACACTTGTAAAAGTATGCTTGATGCTTATAAAATGGTTTTCGCTATGGTCCCATTTGTTTATTGCTACTTTATGGCTTTCCAAATTGGAAAAAGTTATTTCAAACATGTATGATACACAAATGAGCAGTTTCCAGATAAGAAATCTTTGTCAAAAAACATGCAGCAGGCCAGCCAGGGTAGCTGCTCTTTCCCTGTCTGGTTTGGGCGCTGTGATTTTGGGCTTCAGAGCTCTCCCAGGGCAGCACTGTTCCTGTCAGAGGCCTCCCATTAATTTACTACTATTATTAATTTTAAAAATGAGCAATAGGGTTTACAGTGTCTTCTAAAATAATATAGTATAGGACTTTAAAGAAAAATTGATTAAGACCAATATGTCCTCATATGATTTAAAGAAGAAGAAGAAGAGGAGGAGGAGGAGGAGGAGGAGGAAGAGGAGGAGGAGGAGGAGGAGCAGGAGGAGGAGGAAAAGAAGATGATGACAAGAAGTAGGAACTAAGCCAAGAGGTAGAGACTTTTTATTTTCTTCCTGAGACTGGAGATTCTCTGGTAGAGTACAGGCGCCATCCACACAGACAGAGTTACATCTGACGGATGTTACTTATGACATTACTTAAGCAGAGAAAGAACAGCAGACACCAAATTCTCCAGCCTTTAAATGAATTCCCAGCTCCAAACCAGACAAGTAATACTGTCAGGTCTTCAAGGCAGCTGCCTGCGTAGCTCTATGACTTGAGTTTCTTTTTACAATGTTGGCATGTGTCTGTGAGATCTGTGTGTTATTTATGTGATACCAGTACCATGTTTTCAGATGATCTTTGGAGATATGCCCATGAATTAGTTTAATCTAATTCTCCCACTTTTATTCATAATGAGTTCTAGTCTTCATAGCCAGCATGACTTGGGGCACACTCCATGTCTCCTGAAGACTTGGGGCGTTCCCAGAGGCTCATTATTTCTAATTACTCCCTATCTGAAAGCTTAGTGCTGAGCTCACCTCCCAACCCAGCCAAAGGAGGTAGGATTATTCTCTCCACCACTTTCCTTTCAAATATAAGTATGTATATTTCACAACCAGACCCTTTCAGCCAAAGCCTAAAACCTGCATCTATTTTTGGCATTGCTATCTAGAATACAAGATGCAGCATGATTAACTGTAGTAAATGTTGACACACACCCGAAAGATGGGAAAAGACTTGTGGATAGGCCATGGTTAGGATTGGGGACAGGATGTAGGTCTGGGGTGGTTCTGAAAAGAATTATGGTCTATGTTCCTTGATGCAGCATGGCCATCAAAAACATATGATGTCTTAGTCAATCATTCATCTCAGTGATATCTCAGTGTCTCTAGTCATCTTGTCCGCCATTGAAAACCCTGTGAACAGCAGAGAAGCACTGACAATAGTGTTTCCCATGTTGTATGTAGGGTCGCCATGAGTTGGACACCGACTCGACAACAGCTAACAACAGCAACAACAATCATCTTGGGCATGGAAGTAGGGTGACCAATTCATCTGAGTTTGCTCTGAACTTCTCTAGTTTCAGCATTGAACGTTGTGCATCCCAGGATATCCCTCATTCCCAGGCAAAGTGCATGGATGCCTACAAGGCATTTCAACACAGCATTTGAAATATGTATATTAATGCAATGTATTTTAAAGAGTGACATTGTTGTTGTTAGGTTCCATCAAGTTGGGCACAACTCATAGTGACCCTGTGCACAACAGAACAGAACACTCTCCGACACTGTGCCAAAAGAGTGACATTTAGAAACTCAACTTTTCTGACATACGACTTTTCAAAATATTTTCATTTTTCTCCACTTGTTACTGAAGGAAGCTGAAACTTCAGCTTTTCCACTAGCAAGATGGAGTCTTATGATGGAGGCCCAACAGTTCTGCATTCCAAGTGGGGACAGTCTGGAGAGCCTTTTGAATTTCATGATCTCAGACCTCTGATCCTCAATCATCTCCTTCCATGCTCCTTTCTTCTAAGGGGGATTCTGTGCAGTGCTGTTTGCCTCTAGAAGGCTAAGCAAAGACTGTGAGGAAGTTCAGCGCCACACAGCACTGTGTGAACCCTTCCAGTCTTTCCCCAGGGAGCCTCTAACAAAACAGGAAAGTATTTTCTTAAAGATATTTTCGGTGACACATCTCTGTTTCTCTTGGATGGGTCGCTGTGTTGAGGTGGACTTTGAAACAGGTGCAAGGCAGTCTGGTTTAATCCACCTTACATTTGAGGGACAAATGTCTTGGATTTTGGACCTAACAAACAATGCACAGCTGCACCTTGGATAAAATCATTATGGCAGAATGCAGCCAAGAAATACTTTCACCATTGCTCAGCTGTCAGACATAAGGAGAAAGGGAATTGGGGCTCACTTGACATTGGCGTCTGTGGCTCCCCGAGGGCCAACCTTAACTCAGAGAAAATTGGGGCTACTTCTCTGGGATCAGAGTCATTGCTATGGGAGAAGTCATGGGTTAGGGCTGGATGCATCTTGAGAAACACCATACAGAGATGGTCGCAGATGAGTTCTCCAACAAGAGAAAAATTATAGATAGAGCGACGAAACAAAACAAAACAAAGCACCAAACAAACTCAGATTTCAAGGGCACCTTATTTTAAAAATTAGAACCACCTTGGGAAGTGGAGGTCTCTGGAGAGCACATTCAGACCCCCGTTCCTGACTTCATTCGTGGCGACTGCATCCTCTGAGCACTTTCGATAGGACAGAGAATCAAACGCACTTTCAAACAGCAGGTGAAGTCTACATGCTACCAAAAACCTAAACAAGTTCATGCAGAGTATCAGCCCATGTCCCAGTCATCATGCCTCGAGATGTTTCTGGAGCTGGGAGCCGTGGCAAACACCTGAAATTCCAGTGACTTGGGAAGCTGAGGCAGGAGGATCGTGAGTTCAAAGCCAGAGGCAACCTGTGCAACTTAGTGAGACCTTGTCTCAAAATAAAAAATGAAAAAGGGGCTGGGTAAGTGACTCAGTGGTAGAGTGAGTGGAAGGCCCTGGGTTCAACCCCCAGTGCTGAAAAAAAAAAATTCTGGAAAGTCAAAACCTCAAAACAGACATATATCGGTAATTAAATGTAGCCTGCAGAATTTGTCATTAGAACTGGGTCATGGACAATGTAAAAAGATAGTTTACTACAAAAAAAGGTTTGACCTTAAACATAATTGTGATCCAAGTATATATAGAAAAATATTACCACAAAAAGACATGCAAATGGAAGAGAGGTCTTTGGTGGTGGGGGGACGGTGGAGGAAGTGCACAAGAGGGTAAGGGGGAACTTATCTGTGCAATGTACAGCAAAATGCATATGTGGAAATGTCACAATGAAATGCATGTCAGAATGAAACACATTAAGTTGTACATTAAAAATTTCCAATTAAAAAAAGAACTGTGTCATGGAATAGGAGTTTAAGGATCTCAGTTCTGGTTATATCTATATCACGTCTAGGTAATCTGGTGATCTTGTAGAACACACATATGTACAATTGAAGGGTTGATGGGATCCCCAGGCTGAGGGTTTTCCTTTGCTGTTTAGTTTTATTGTTTTTTTTTTTTTTTTTTTTTTTGTTGTTGTATGATAACATGGAGAGAGAGAAACACTCCACTTCTGTGTTTGGGCTTCAGAACCTCTGGCAGCCGGCCCCTGGCAAGGTGTGATGGAACACAGCTCAGAGGATCAGAGACAACCAGTTCACGTCAGCACGGAGTGATTTATACCAGAGTTCCTTAATAAGATTAGGCTTCCCTGCAAAGTGGTGCAATGACCTGGGTTTTCAGTGTTGGGAGAGCTCATTAGAAGAAAGAAAAAGATGTGGCAGCCCTCAGGACACAAGAGCAAACGGCAGAGTTTGGCTAAGGCTCTTGGAGTAGACTCGAGAGCAAAAAAATAACTCAGTGTGCTGATGTCACATCCAGATCAGCAAGTGCCTGTGCACTGAGACCCAAGAGTCTAGACCATCTCCTGACCCACAAGATTGGCTTCCAGCTTCCAGGATTGGTTAAATTGGTCGACTGCTCCACCCAGGACTAAACTGTAGGGATGTGCATGTGGGAGAGAGATTTGACAAGAAACTCATGACTGCACAAGATTTGGGAAGGTGAAGTCACCTGCATAGATTTTTTTTTGTTGTTGTTGTTCTGGCAAGGAGGGTCACACTGTACCCACGGATAACAGAGCTCCATTAACCCATGATCTTTTCTGTGCAGATGGAGAACCTCGCAGGATAGGAATGACCCAGATGGCTGGCTGCCACTCCTGATTCCCATCCTCCATTTTGTTCCCTAGGTCACTGCTTGATGAGTTGAAATGTTGAGCTAAGATCAACCTCATCTCTCTCAGGCCAGACTTCTTGCTATGGGAAAGACCAGCCCCTTATGGAGGTTAGCCACTGTAAATCAGGTTGAGTATTATTCTTGGGGGAACATAATTCTGGCTAGGATAAAACTTGATCTGAGACACAGTGCCTGAATGGAAGAAGTCTGAATCCTGCAGCTAGGCATTTAACTTCAGGATAATTCTAGATTCCCCAACTTGAAGGGGAGGTAATATTCCAAGTGCTTTGGAGAGAATTCTATGCAGCTCAGCAGGAGACAGTAAGGAAACGGGTGTATGTATTGAGGCATGAACTGGAGAAAACCCTGGTTTCTCAAGGGAATAGCCTCTTGCTTGTGAAAAAGTGTGATGATTTCACTAAGACAAAACTTGGGAAGGCAAAAAATATTTACAGCTTTTCCCCTTCCTCATCTTCTACTATCCTATGCCTATTCAGTTGATTAGAGTAGGAGTGGAAAAAAGAGAAAGACACCCCAAAATGCTAGAATGATTCATCTACGTTGGGGCATAGGACAAAACCAAACAAATGAAAATCAAAACAATGACAACAAACAGCTGTGGACTTGAAAGAAGGGTTAGGAGGAAAAAGGGATGGGAGGAAGAAGGAGAGAAATATCTAGTAAGGACTTCTAAAGAATGATATCCATTATATAATGTAATTCCTCCTATAGCTGCTTCAAGAAATTTCACTAAGTGCTTATATATTTCAAGGGTTTGGGGATATGAATTTGTGCTCATTTGGGAAGCAATATCATGCTAATATAGGTCTTTAAGTTTCAGCTTCATGAGGATTTGTTGTTGTTGTTAGGTGCCTTCAAGTTGGATCTGACTCATAGTGACCTTAAGTACAGCAGAATAAAACACTACTCAGCGCCACCATGCACAGAATCTTTTTAATGTTTGAGCCCATTATTGCAGACTCTGTATTTCTTCTCATTTTGAACTGTGGTACATCAGTAAAAGGAGGTCCCAGGGGCTTTACTCTATTCCTGTCATTAAGGTTGACTCTACTTTCAAGGGACAACTCTTCCCTAGTCCTCTCTTGAATGCCTTCCAGCCTGGGGCTCATTGTCTGGCACTATATTTGACGGTGCTTCTCTGCTGTTCATAGGGTTTTCAATGTCTAATTTTTTTGAGAGTGGGCTGCCAGGTCTTTCTCCCTATTCTGTCTTAGTCTGGAAGGCAGCTGAAACCTGTCTACCATGGGTGGCTCTGCTGGTGTCTGAAATACTGGTGGCATAGCTTTCAGCATCACAGCTCCATGCCAGCCCCCACAGCAAGACAAGATGACAGATATGTGGGGGTCGTGAAGACTAACACTATAATATTTCATGAAAGTTATAGCATTTCATAGAAGACTAAAGCCATCTTCAGATGCAGACATGGGGTTCAGAAGATGAGTGGTGGGCTTGCTGTGGGAGCGCTTCAGATATGTGCCTCTGCAAAATTGTAGACCACTTTAGTTATAAAGCACACGCAGTCGGCCATCTGTAGCTGTGAGTTCTGCATAGATAGATTTAACCAACTGCAGATCCAAAACATTTTTTTAAAATTGCATCTGTACTGAACATGTAAAGAGTTTTTCTCTTACTCTCTAGAAAATGTAGCATACCAACTATTTACATGACATTTACATTGTACTAGGTATTTTAAATGGCCTCATGATGATTTAAAATATTCAGGAGTATATGCGGAGGTTACATGCCAATACCACTTGTCATGGTTTGAATATAAAATGTCCCCCAAAGGGGGGGGGTGCTTTAATCTTTGGTCCCTAGCTGGTGGTAGTGTTTGTGGAAGTCATGGGACTTTGGGAGGTGGGATTCTAGATTTGCAGAAGTGGATCTCTGGGAGCAGGACTTGGGAGTTTTATCCCAGACCTGCAGTTCTGGTAAGCTCTGTCTGTCTCCTGTCTGGCGAGGTCATGCCATCATCCACCACAGGCTCTGCCTCCACAGCCACCATGCCTGCCCTGTGCCATTATGGACTGATCCTCTAACTGTGACCTTCCAATGAATCTTTTCTTCCATAAGTTTGTTTGGGTTGGTTTTCTATTATAGCGATGACAGCTGACTAATAAACTATTCTATTTTCTATAAGACACATGAACATCTGCAAAATTTGTATCTGCAGAGGTTCTGGAATCAATCCTCATGGATACCGAGGGATGACAATAGTTATAGTAATGAGCCTCTATTTGTCTGCTAAAGGACCTCTTCTTCCAGGCTATGTATATGTAGGTTATAGATTACTACAGTTTGTATCTACAATGTTCCCCAAAGGTCCAAGTCAAGTTGATTTTCTGTTTCTTGTAGGAATTTTTTTAAAACACTGAAGTAATTAATGTTATAGAGAAATAAATGACAGCATGATCCAGGTATGGACTACTTGGCTATGAAATTATCATAGCTTGGCCATCTTAGGAGAGTGTTTTTAAATTTTCTTTTTTTAAAATAAAGATATGTGGAGATAATAATTTTTACCAGAGTTATAGATTTGTCCAAATTAATGTGCTGAAAATAAAGATAAAGCACTCAGAAGAGTGTCTGTTGTTGTTGTTAGGTGCTATCAAGTCAGTGTCTGACTCATAGTGACTCTATGTACAACAGGGGAAACACTATTGTCAGTGCTTCTGTGCTGTTCATAGGGTTTTCAATGGTGGATTGATTTTTGGGAGTGGGTTGTCAGGTCCTTCTCCCAAGCCTACAGCATCTGGTGTTCCCATCCAAGTACTAATCAGGCCCCACCCTGCTTAGCTTCTGAGATCTGATGGGATCCAATGCCCCATTGCTATGGCTGCATGTCAGAACAATGTCTAGCTCTCAATAAATATTATCTATTATCAGTATTATTGATCCTCTAACTATTAAACTTTTACAATATAAGTGTCTGCCATAGTTGATTCTTACAGAAATCAGTTCACAGTACCAGGTTCAATAAATTATGAGTCAGAACAACAATAAATTAGTTGTAGCTCTTATCATGATATGTTTTGTATTTTCCAGTTCCCTCTGCCATTGTTTATTTTTAAATAAACTACATAATTTTGGTGGAAACAAAAGGGGAGATAGGAAGGCTCCCCAAAGAATATGGAGGATGGAATCAGCTTTCATTTTCATCCAAATTGTCATTTGCAGTTATGACTTATAATTTGCACTGCCTACTGATTAGTTCCTGGATGGGAGATTGTCTGGGAATACCAGGTGCTGCAGGCTATGGAGAAGGATCCAGCATTCCACTCTCAAAACAATTCACCACTGAAAACCCTGTGAATAACAGAGAAGCACTGACATAGTGCCCAGCATGGCATAGTGTCAGGGAGTGTTTCTTTCCATTGTACATAGCATCACTATGAGTTGGACCCAACTCAATGGCACCTCATAACAACACAACAACAAATTCTTCCTTTTACTCTTGCTCTTGTATTATTAGCATTATATCTTATCTCAGCTTCATACAAGCACCTGTATAGTGCTCCCCTCTTTCAACATTAACCTGTCTTCTTGTATATATGTGCTGGCCCCAAGCAACTTATTGTATGGTGATCACTGGTGGTGGGCACTTTCTTCAAGCTTAATTCTTTGAGTTTTTTGGATCACTTATTAGAGACTAGATTACCTAATTTAGTTAGTCATGAACGTAACAACAGCTTTTGGAAGCTTTTGATTTTTTGACCTAGAGAACTTTTAACAAATACATAGATTCCATCCCCAGAGATTTTTATCTATTTGGTGCAGAATGGAGTCTAGGCATGTGTATTTTTTTTTTAAATCCCCAAAATAAATCTCATGGGCAGCCAGGCTGGAGAACCACTGCTTCAGGGACCAAAACCCACAAGATCCAAGTCTAAGCACAGTGAGATTGTGTAGAATGATTTGGTGTGACCACCAGAAACAACCCACTTAAAGTTCAGTTAATTGCCCACTTGCTCCTCTGAGTTTTCAACAAAAACAAATTTAGGCAAAAAAAAAAAAAAAAAAAAAAAAAAAAAAAAAAAAAAAAAAAAAAAAAAAAAAAAAAAAAAAAAAAAAAAAAAAAAAAAAAAAAAAAAAAAAAAATTCTTTAGAGTGCAAGGGTTTTAATTAAAAAACAAAAAAGCAAACTCACTTTGAGGTGTTTTCCTTTCTTCATTTGACAGAGGTGGTGGGAGGTGACAGTTCAGATATCCTTTGATCAATCCGATATTGGGCTATGACTTGATTTGCAGAGACAGTACAACATTGCAGAAAATTGTATTGAGAACTGTAATTCTTACCCTCCATTCACCGCACTGAAAAGGACTGAGTCTGCCAGGCATTCTCTCAGAGTCTCATTAGGCTGTGTCTGAATTTCCAATGAGTCACCGCCAATGGCATTGTCAGGTAGTAAGCGTTTTCCAGTAAAGGCCTTGCCAGTCACTGACAATCCAGATTCTCAAAGCAGTGCATTTTATTCACTTCTTTTGTTATTAAATCACATGCACTGTTAATATTCATGTTGTGACATAATAAACTTATACTTTAGAGAAATATGCTCTGTTTTCTCCAACTTTTATGTGTGACTTGATCAAGTGTTGTTAGTCTGCTAATGCAACTATCTTTATTTGTTATGTCTAGAGCTGTTAAAATTCAGGCACTGTTACATCATTTTTGCAGATTTGGGGGCTGATTGTTACAGTGATCATGTTAAATTTTCAATTTGTAGGATTTTTATGAGATTTCTCTGGGGTTTGGATATTTCCTAGGGTAAATTAAGAGAGTTTCTTTGTTTGTTTCTTTTCTTGTTTGAAATAGAACTGAGAAAAATAAAGGTAATGGATCTATGATTTGCGCTCAGTACCTAATGGCTGTCCTTGAAGAGGGAACTTTGGCTTGAGATAGTTGTCTTCTTTTTGTCATTCCTTATGTAATACTTCTGAAGTTATTAGCTGAACCTTCAGCTTCTATAGAATTTGTTTCTTTCTTCCCTTTCTTGGTTCTCAACATAGCTCTCATAAACTCCTTCCTTCTTTTCTTTTCTTTTTATAGTACTGGGGGGTTGAACCCAGGACTTCACTCGTGCATGCTTTGCAAGTGCTGTATTACTAAAATTCACCCCCCAGCCCCACCCCCTGCTTTTTTTACTTTTTATTTTCAGATAGGGTCTTGCTAAATTACACAGGCTGTCTCTCCTCCTGCCTCAGCCTTCCAAGTCACTGGGATTACAGGCATGAGCCACCATGCCTGGCCATAAACTAGTTTCCTTTGGGATAAATTTCAGAATCATTTTCTGGAATTATTACATGATGAGGAGCCTATCAAAAGGTGGGATTTGCCAGATTATGTTCCATGATTAAGCCCATGAGGTATTTCTGGATATAAAAGGGTTTTATACTAAAGTATGTTTGGAAGCTGCTAAACACTGTATCTTTCTTCTTGGAGATTTACAAGGCACATATCTAGGCTCTGGTATGTCTGTCATGAAAACAAGAAATGTTTAATTTTTTTAAACTCAACATTTCCCAAACTACTTTGACCACTGAACCCTTTTGCATCCTGTGGACACTGGGGAAATGTTGAAGGTGCAGACCAGTTCAACTTTTACCATCTCTGTAATATTGGGAAAGTCACTTAATTTTTTTAAACCTTATTTATAAAGAAAGAATAACATTTGTTCCTACCACCCAGCAAAAATGGATTGTAACCTGAGAATTACTATAAAAATTATAAGAAGTACCCAGGCAAAACATAATGAACAAACTTAAACAGTTACACCTAAGACATGGAAAAAGCTGTACTTTTTTGCACTTTGAAAAATAATTATTTCCTGAAGTTTTTAATAAGACACAGTAAGATACCATTGGTAAAATTGTACATTCATAATTAACTAAACACATTTTCACCTGCAGGACATTTGATTACTTTTCTGCAATCAGGAGCAAATCAATAGCCTTAAAAATAGCTTAGGATATAAAGTTTACTATAGAAAGATTACTAGATGAAAAAAAAATACTGCTGTAACTTTTTTCTTCAGGAAAATAAATCCTGAGATACTTTGAATTGTAACTTATCCAGGTCAAGAATGTGTAACTGGTCTCTTAAAATGTTGATAAACACTGGAAGTTTCCAGATGGCATTGGATTGCTCAGGGTCTTTCAAGGATCCTCATGCTTAGTCCATAAATTAGAGATAAATGGGTACTTGATAGGAACAGGATTTCTATTTAGAGTGGTTAATCCATGCTTGGAATGTTACTTGATGGGTTTAATACATTCAGTGTGGTGTGTTTTTCCCCAAAGCTGCCTTCCAGGAACCATATTTTTTGTCATTCATGGATATTAATAGTCCCTTACTATTTGGAGTAATTTTCATTTTTGTTTTCCTTACAGCATCTGAAATGGCTGAAAGTGAATCTGGACACAGTACACAACAAAGACAAGTTGGGGATAGCTCAGCAAAATAGCTGGAATTCAGCCAACTGAACACAGAGGTAAATCCGCCTCATGTCAGGCAGTTTTCTGCACAAGTCTTCCTACTTGTCTTCACTAAGCCATGGCACTTAGCTCAAAGTTCACAGGAATTTTCAGAGTCCTTGCTGCTCTGAGGTCCTGAAGACCTGAGCACATCCTCTTGTAGTAGCAGCCACCCTGGTGTTACGGACTTACCTGTTTATCCCCTAGACTCTAAGGTCCTTGAGGGCAGAGCCTGTGTCTTTTCTTTTCTTTTTTTATTTGCTGAGAATAGAACTCAGGGCCTTGTGCATGCTAGGCAAAAGCTCTACCACTGAGCTAAATTCTCAGGCCTTGGGTTTTTGAGCCAGGGTCTTACTCTGTAGCCCAGACTGGCCTGGAACTCAGTATGTAGCCCAGGTTGGCCTGAAACCTGCGATCCTCCTGCCTTAGCCTCTCAAGTGCTAGGATTTCAGGTGTGTGCTACCACACCGGGCTGAGGCTGTGTCTTGACTGGTGTTTATTTCTAGTGGGCAGATTAGTGATTTATGCTTAGCCACTCAACAAATAGTTCAACAAATTTGTTGAATGGCTGAGTGAAGGAGCAATCTATAAAGTGCTTGCACCGAGACCACACAGTTCTCTTTTGACAGATATTTATCCTTCCCAAAAATCTTGTTCTGAAGAGTTTTTGATGCTTAGTTTTTAAATTGCTCAGTACCATGTCTCTCTGCTACTCTTGACCCAACTGGTTGGACTGTCTGACTCAAACTTCAATATCTATAGGCTCATCCACAGCTCACAAAAGATAGCCAGAATCTATTCTGGATTATGGTTTTCTTACCCGATTGTCCCCTCCTATCTTGGTCAGACATGGTGGTTAGCAAACAGAGAGGCGAGGGGGACATACAAATACAGAGGCTCTGAAAGATGACCATTAGAAGGTATGCCATGAAAAAAAGGGGGAGAGAGAAGTTAGATAAGAGGTAGGAAGAAATAATGAAGAGAAAAGAGAAGAGATGAAGGGAAGGCAAGAGTGCTTCAGGATTGTGGATTTGCTTTTGGATGCCCTAGAACTACTCTCGGGCTGAGATTTAGCTCAATTGGTAGAGCACTGTACTGCAGTCTCTGAGGTCCTGAGTTCAATTCCCAGCACCGCAAAAATGGAGAAGGGCCTGGCAATCCACTCCCAAGGCAATCCTGAAACAGTCAGCCATTGAAGACCCTATGAGGGTCGCTATGAGTCGAATACTGACTCCACGGCACAATAACAACAACAACAACAACAGAACTACTCTTAGGTCCTGGAGCCCCTCATTTATTCTTTTCCAGCAAAGAATGGATTCCTAGTTCTCCAAATCAGGTTGTGCAATTGCTGAGGCTTTGCTTTCTTTTGTATCGCAGTGGTCCTTGCCTTAAACTTCTATTATTTATGCTAACCCAAACATGTCAGGTTATCAGACAATGCATTTTTATTCCATGCTTATCCATCAGGAAGCAAAGGGTGGAATCTGTTCAATGAGAAAAATGGGAGTTCGGCTTGCCTGTACCACGTGGGCTTTCTCAAGAATAAACTGAAGCTCTGAGGCAGATTTCTCAGTGAGGTTCTGAGTCAGAATCATGGGGTGAAGGGGTGGTGCTGGGGTGGTAGAGGTGGTTGGTTCCTTGTAACAAGCTGTGCATAGCATTCTATGCAAGTGAAGTTTATGAATCGTTGCTCTCTGACATACAAATTGAGCTAATGCTCCACAGGTTTTCCCTGCCAAAGGTGACCAAAATGACCAATATCTAGTCTTGTTCACCTGGGGGGCAATTCATGCCCAAGCATTTTTGCTCTAAAACAAGCCATTCAATCACCTGGGGAGGGAGAAATAGCTCTTTTACTCCATATGTAATGTGATATGTAATGTAATATATGTGTAGAAACATTCACTGAATTACTTTAAATAATTTGCCATAATGCTAGGAATTTGGGTCCGGTATTGTAACTTATTAAGAGTGTTAAAAAATTCTAAGGCAAATCCAAACTTGCAGAAAATATTGGGACACAAGGAAATAGTGATAAATCATTGGTTTCTTAATATCCTTGAATCATTTAGAAAATTATGTTAAAGACAGCTCAGTGGCAAGCCTGCACATTGCTCCCTCTCCTCAGGCCAGGTTGACATTGCATCACAGACATTGTGTACTTCTTTAGGATTACCATTCTCTTTATAAGGAAAACACTTCTGCAAATATTCTAGAATACGCCCATCACCGTCTTCAGAGACGACTAGTATTCTAGACTCTTGTATCCTGTTGGTAACAACTTATTGCCAAGAATTTCTTTGTCTTCTCTATTTGATGATGAGGACATTCCAATATAATAACTATTCTGGTTTCTAAGGGATGATTAGAATTTCAATTTTAATGGTAAGGGTGTGCTGAGGCGTATTTTCAGTTTGCTAATTAACCACAAGATTAATCTCTTTATTTGCAGGTTCTTCCAAAGTCCAGTTGTTGTTGTTAGGTGCCGTCGAGTCAGTATCCGACTCATAGCGACCCTCTGTACAACAGGGGAAACACTATTGTTAGTGCTTCTCTGCAGTTCATAGGGGTTTTCAATGGCAGACTGATTTTTGGGAGGGGGTTGCCAGGTCCTTCTCCCAAGCCTACAGCTTCTGGTGTTCCCAGGCGGTCTCCCATCCAGGTACTAACCAGGCCCGACCCTGCTTAGCTTCCGAGATCTGACAGGATCGGATGCCACAGGGCTATGGCTGCAGGCAAAGTCCTGTAGGAGAACTTAAAATGTGTAGGTATTTTTAGTAGTTTTGTAAAATCACTAAAGTAAGATATTTAAACCATAGTTATCTCTTCACTCTGACTTCTTTGCTGTCCTATCCCTTATATATCAAGTGGAGCTGGAACAACTGTTGGCTATTTTGAGGATCAGGCTGGGGGAACTTGAGATGGGAGTATACCATTTTAACAGAGATTTATAAAAATCTTTAAAAAGGTTTCAATATAATAAATATATAAGAAATTATAGACTCCTAATATAGACACAGAGGGAAAGTCCTGTGTGTATGTGGGTCATCATTAAAGAATTTTGTTTAAAAAATAAAATAAGATTAAAAGTTAGTGGAATATGAAACCCAGGCAATAAAGATAACTGGCAAAATTCATAGAAGTTATTTTAACTAAAAAGAAGTGAATTGTGAAGAAAAAAGTTCAGATCATTCCAAAAGTAGTAATTCATTACAAAGACACAATAAGTTATATATAGTAATAGTGAACAGCTCTTGGATTATTTGATTATTAAATTTATGGAGAAGGGCAAACCATATAAATGCAGCAAAAATGATAGAGTTTCTTGTTGGTTTGTCAGGAAATACTGTCAAGGAAATACCATAATAACACAAAGCTCAAGATATACCCCTGAGACCTGGACAGCTACTACAAAATAGAGCCATTAATTCAAATAGTCTTTAACATTGATTAGTCTGGATGTGTTGTTGTTGTTGTTACGTGCCGTCGAGTCGGTATCCAACTCATAGCGACCCTCATAGGGTTTTCAATGGCTGAGTGCTTCGGGATTGCCTTGGGAGTGGATTGCCAGGTCCTTCTCCCACTTTTGCGGTGCTGGGAATTGAACTCAGGACCTCAGAGACTGCAGCGCAGCGCTCTACCCACTGAGCTAAATCCCAGTCCAGATGTAACAATATTTAAAATTCCATGAAATATTATAGATCATATGTGAAAGAAGTTTTCTAGAGGTTTTTCTAAGTTTATCAGCTATTCTAAACATTGATATGGCATTTCAATTAGTTGTAAATCTGAAACTTTTCTGAACTATCAAAGCCAAAAAATTTCATTTAGCAAGCTAGAGAAAATTATTTACATTTCTACTCTGCCAATATAAAATATTCTAAAATTATCATATGAAATGATGATAATCAGAAAGTATACCACCAAAAATATAGAAAAAAGGAATTAGGTATTCTTCATAGGATATTCTCGTATGTTAACATATTACAGAACATTAAAACAAGTGTTATTTTTCTGGATTTTGTAGTGTTTGTGGTATTTGTCATCTTTTAAAAATTTATAATCATTGGAATTATTCTCAATCTAAATAAAAATTCAAGGTCACAGTTAATCTTATATCCTTTTTCTTAAAGTGGTCTCTAAAATAGTATGAGCTTCGGGCTCATGTCAAATCTATCCCCAAATTTACAAGCATGTCTGTTTCCGTACACTCTTGCCAATTCTAGGTAGTGTTAAAATATTTCGTACACTTGCCAATCTGATAATGTGTGGTGTATCTTTGTAGTTTACTTTATATTTCTGTAATTAGGAGTTAAGATGAGCATTTTTATGTGTTTATTTTCTATAGGACCCCATTTTATTATCTTTGCCTACTGACTTCCTTTAAAAAAATTACTAGGACAATTGTGGGTACAGCATTTGTCCCTCTACCCATAAATCATGCCTCAAATCCTTTCCCAATTATTTCTTAGTTCTTTAACTTTGCTTATGATGTAATGTTTTTCTCTCATTTAAAAACATTTAATTTTATTAGATTTACTGATTGACAGCAACATTTTATTTTGTTTTGTTTTGGAAACAGGGTCTTTCTAGGTAGCCCAGGCTGGCCTCAAACTCACAAATCTCCTGCCTCAGTCTCCTGAGTGCTGGGATTACAGGCATGCAGCACCATGCCTGGTGGCAATAGCATTTTGAAAAGAGTAAGAGTGTTACATATAATATATTGGGGCTTAAATAAGGATTGATTTAATTATACAACTTAAATGCGATAAATATAATTTCAGAAATATCAAAACTCTGGATACTTTGGATTACTTCCTCCAAATCAGAGAGATTGTGAAATGTTTTTTTTTTTCCTTAGAAATTAAAGATTATAAGTATTTCCTTCCCTTTCCTTTTTCTACAAGATTGAGTTACTCTGCACTTGGAGCTGGTGAAGGAATAGACCCAATCTATAGAACTTTCATTTTCCCTGGTAAGAAGTGACTTTGAAAGTAGAGACCTAAACTATTTATGCTGGCGTTCTCCAGGCAAGCTACCCTTATGTTTATTCTCCTGGGCTAACATGTCCAAAAGTCATTTCTCTAGGTGATTATCTCTATATGTTTTCCAATGAATGAACCATGCCAACCTCATACAAAAGATGAGAGTCCCACATGGAAACACACTGGTTTATTCAACAGCCTCCCCCAGGACAACAAACATTAGGTGTTCCCTTTCCTGGCAAGCTACTTCTCACCTTTAAGGCCTACTCCAAGTGCTGCCTCAATAAAACTTTTCTGAATCTCCAAGGGATAATCATTGATGATTCCATAGCATTTGGTTCACCGTATCTCTATAACACTTAAGGTATATTACAAGGTAGTGTATATATGCATATTTCTTCTCTGTTAGACCATGAATTTATTGCAGGTAGGAGTGTGTGTCATTTGTCTTTAAATCTATGGAACTCAGCATAGAGTTTGCCACATGGTAGGTACTCAAGACACTTTTTGGAGTGCACATAAAATCTATAAACATGAACTTAAATGGAGGGTGAAATAGTATAACCAAATCACCAAAACCTTTTATTAGAGGTGTATATCTATAAAAATAGAATTGTGGTATGGACTGTTTGGGTCATTACCAAAAGTAGGATATTCTGTTGAGGAAGCAAAAAATAATGTGCTATGGGACAGATTTTTATTCTTAGGTTTTTCAGATCCTACATCTTCACAACTGAGTTCATATTTATATTCACTCTTAAGAGCCAAGAACATCATCACAGCAATCTGGAGAGGCACTGCCTTGCTTCACTATAATGAGTTAACACATTTACTCCATATATTCACACGTTACAAATTAAAAACTGCTAACATCCATAGAGAGGCATGATTTTGGCACTAAGAGGGCAGTACATTTACTTTAAAAAATACTCATCTGTATAATTACATATAATGAGCGTCTTGGACAAAGGCTTGAAAGCCTCTTAAACATTTATTGTAAATGATGTGATCTGGTAGAGGAAAGAAGATCCTTGGGGGACCACCATACAGTGTGCTTCTGGCATCCTCCCAGCTGTTCATTATGTTGTACAGATCTTCTCCATAAATCATTCTGCTTTGGAAGAGTAAGTGTCTCCTTGATACTTTCCAAAACAAAGCAATATTGAAAAAGTTAAACAGCCTGATATTTAATAGTTCTAGACATGCACACTAACATTGCATTGTTAAGCACTAAATGTTTGCTTTTGTTAAAGAAACCAAGTTATTGACTCAATAAAGGCAGCAAATAACCTCAGGCCCCACCACAAATCATCCTCATGGAGGTCAAGGACAGATAAATACTCATCATTGGTCTTTAATGACATCTAGTCACTTTATCTAATCCACAGTCCTTTGCTCATTTATCATTCACTTGGGAAAATGAATTCCACAATGACTCCTTCAAATGCATTTGACCTTGAGCTATAATGTGGATAATTCATTTACTTGGAATGGAAAACATTCTAAGAAGATTCTACTCATTGGGATTCTTTTTAGAAAATCATAAGCCCAGAAAAGTTTCTATAGCAAGTCTGACAATTCCACACGCAGTTCATTATGTGAAACCTATTCCTGATCTGCCTATAGCCATACCGCTGTGGCATCTGATCCCATCAGATCTTGGAAGCTGAGCAGGGTTGGGCCTGGTTAGTACCTGGATGAGAGACCAGCAGGGAACACCAGGTATTATAGGCTTGGGTGAAAGACTCTACAACCCACTCCCCAAAACAATCAGCCATTGAAAACCCTATGAATAGCAGAGAACAACTAACAAGTGTTTTGCCTGTTGTATGTAGGGTTGCTATGAGTCGGACACTGACTCACCGGCACCTAACAAGAACAACAAATTCTTGATCTACTATTTACTTGAACATACTACAGGTTAAAACTGAATTTGCTATAGGTTCAACCACCACAAGGATATCACTGGAAATATAAGCTATAAGGCATTATTGGCAGACTTCAGGAAACTAAAAATGGTCAGTTATTGGATGTGTTGTTGATACCAGGTTTATATAAAATCTTCACAACAATCCACTGTATGCTTATTTGTAATATTTCCCAACAGAGGACCAGAGAGGTCAGACCATTTGACCAAAAGCACATAATAGAGCTAGAATTCAAATTCAAGGTGATCTGACTATAAATGCATGACCTTTCTACTATACTGGTTTCATTAATTTCTATAAAAGCATGTGAGAGAAAAATTCATTTCCTATGTTACAAATACCTGATTTGTGAATATTTTATAGGTCACTGGCTCCTCTTACATCTTTCTTTCTTTCTTTCTTTCTTTCTTTCTTTTTTTGTTAAGGCTCCTCCAATAAATACCACCCATGCTTGCTCTGTCTACTGAGGAATGATGGTATCAGTTGGGAATCAGAGTAAGAATTGTCCTAGTCTTTCCTAAAGATTTCACACACTTTGTCTGTACCCATCTTTTTTCTTTATTCAGCCCTTCACTAGTAACTGATAGACAAATTCTACCTCAGACAAAGTCTTTTCCACTCCTACTAATTAGGCTGCAGCCACAGCACCCTACCATCTGATCTCATCTGATCTTGGAAGCTAAGCAGGGTTGGCCTGGTTAGTCCTTGGATGGGAGACTGCCCGGGAATACTAGGTGCTGCAGGCTAGGGAGAAGGACCTGGCAATCCACTCCTGAAACAATTTGCCTTTAAAGACCCTATGGATAGCAGAGAAGCACTGACAATAGTGCTGGGCATGGCACTGGCACAGTGTTGAGGAATGTTTCATTCTGTTGTACATAAGGTTGCTATGAGTTGGATCTGACTCCACAGCACCTAACAACAATAACAAAACCAAGGGGCAATTAACGTTCAAGGGTCTGAAGTCACCCAGATAGTCCCTTTCTACCAGTCTCCAATAAACTCTCTAATAAAATGCCTTTCCACAAGCACAGTATTTCTGAAAAGTAATAATTTTAAAATATCACTGTTCATATCTTAAATTTTCTTCATGAGTACAATTGTATTGGTTTCCTCCCTATTTTTCCACTTCAGCCACAGAGTTACATATAGCACCTAATGATTTAAATTTAAATGGGATTTTTGATGTGTTGCTTTGTAACTCATACACTCAGCAAAGCTTCTATAGCAAGTCTGACAATTACACATGCAGTTTAGTTATGATAAACCTATTCTTGATCTGCCTGCAGCCGTGGCCCTGTGGCATCCGATCCCGTCAGATCTCGGAAGCTAAGCAGGGTCGGGCCTGGTTAGTACTTGCGTGGGAGACCACCTGGGAACACCAGATACTGTAGGCTTGGGGGAAGGACCTGGCAACCCTCTCCCAATCAATCTGCCATCGAAAACCCTATGAATAGCAGAGAAGCACTGAAAATAGTGTTTCACCTGTTGTATGTAGGGTCGCTATGAGTCAGATACCGACTCAAGGTCACCTAACAACAACAACAATTCTTGATCTACTATCTACTTGAACATACTACAGGTTAAAACTGAATTTGGAACAGAAAAAAGTACTGTCCTAATCAAGAGAAATTTTGCTCAGAACCTGAGGTATGTGGGTGTGTTTTTACTCTGAGACCTCAACAACTGGTTTAGTCATGCTAAGATGTGACTTGAGAAGCAATTATTAGAAAATGAATATTGTTTTGTAATATTATTTTATAATATTGTTTCTTAGAGAAAGTATAGTCTGGTTCCAAATAAGTAAATCACAATAACTTTTTTTAAAAAACCTGAAGACTCTTTGTATTCTATTTTCAATGGAGATGCGTATTTTCATTTTGATCATCTTTAGATGACCAATTTTCTTGTGTGGTTTTCCTGAATTGTGGGCTCCTCCTCCTCCTTATTTGTAATATTTCCCAATGGAGGACCAAAGCCATTGGGTAATTCTGGGCCATTGGGTAATGTGTCCAAAGAGCCTTGGTTAGGAAAATTTGGAATTTTACATGGAAGAGGGTATGTGTTTTTGATCTGAATTTCAAAGCTAAATTATTAATTATCCATAGTTTTTTCTGGACCTTCTCCTTCTTTTTGCCTGTTGACTGGTACTCTTTCCATTAAACAAAGTTCTTTTCTTGGCTGAACAGATATATACTGAGTAGAAAGAGAGGAGCCAAAAGATCTCTCTTACTTTCTTTAATTACAACAAACTTAGCAGAGGGAAGCCAGAGTACACAGCCCACTATGTCTGAAAGAATCCAAGAAGCTTTATCTGGGTTGAAAAAGCTGTGTAACAGAGATGAGATTTTAGAAGGAGAGGGGGATCCATATGAAAGTATTAGATTAAATTAATCATAAATGTTTAAAATGTATTATTATGATTTAAAAAACAACAGAGCCTATAAAATAAAATTTACAGAAAATGTTTTTGGGAGTGGAGAACCAGTCATTTTACTGTTTGTTGTACTTCACTGGGCTCCTTATAAGAATGTTTGCATAGTTGACTATTTTTCAAAGAAGGGGGGCCAATTAGATTGCATTTTATTCACTTGTAAATCTCAGAGGCAAAGCCTTAATTCACATGATTATTTGGCATGATTCTAGACATGTAGGTCTCTTCAAAATTTTATAGCACAGATCTGTCAGGACAATGACCTAGATTCCTCTTCAAGTTTGGTCCTGTAGGACTTGTTGTCCCACAAGTATAATAACACTATTCTTTATATCTTGGCTTCTGGACAGATTAGGCTAAGAGGAGCTTTTAAAAAAATTTCAATACTTCAAGTTGTTACCTTTATAAGAATGATATGAAATCTAAGAAATAAGTCATAATAGAAAAGAGTTCTTGTCAAATGGGCAAATCAAATATGACATTTTAACTTTTTTTTTCTATAACTTGGTGACCTTCAGTCAGTGGAGTTCCTGAATTTTAGAAACATATCAATTTATTAAATTTTATATTCATTTTCTAGCAATTGCTTTTCAAGGCATATCTTAGTATGACTTAACCAATTTTGAGGTCTCAAAGTAGAAGCATATCCACATACTTCAGGTTCTGAGTAAAATTTCTCTTGATTTTAAGACAGTACTTTTTTTTCCTGTATACTTAGTTCTCTAATATACATTTTCTATGGTATTATTGAGAGTTCTTCTCTTTGTGACCACTCCAAGTATATAGAAATCCTTAGTAGTACTAAGTAGCATTTCTATTGATTATCTGGTACACTCATGTTTTGGAAATTATTTCTCAAATAAATTACTTCTTAGAATGTTATTTTTATTACCATAAAGCCTCATCTCTTATTCCCTTTTCTCTAAAAAAATATTCAACATTTCTTGGGGACTAAATTAAGAATGGTATAGTCAGTCATTAACATAAATTAAAACCTAATTACAATCTTCTTTTAAGAAATAAAATATAAGAATTCAAGTCAGGAATTTTACACAAAATTTCTCAAAACACTTCTTAAAAAGATACACCAATTCTAGTTCTATAGGATAGTATAAAAAACTATTCTATAGGACTAGAATTAATCACGTAAACTTTTGAGTTGAATGAGTTACACAGGTTATACCCAAAGATGATGATGGGGCTCCCATGAAAGGTTGTAGAGGTGATTAGAAAGAATGCATAGTGATAAACATGGTAATTATGTTTTAATTTAGTGTCTTATATATACCAGGCTATGTTATACTCTTACATCTTCTGATTCTCACACAAAATTTGTAGGAAGGTGATATGATCCTCTCTTCATAAATTGGGAAATCCAATTTGAGAGGGTAAGGCCCTACTTAGTTAAATAATGAGTATCTGGCTCAGTGGGATTTGAACCTATCAACTTGAATATAAAACCCCATTCTTGTATACCTCATCATGCAGACTCAGTATTACTGAAATCTCTCTAATGCCATTGTGTAGGTGGAGACAGTTGCAGTATCTTTCCTGGCAAGAAGCTGAAAGTGTCCAAGACAATAGTATGACAGAAAGTACACATTTTCTAGGTCTAGACAGAATGCTTTTCTTCACCTATTTCAAACAATGCTTCACTCCATGATGTTCTGTCCATTTGAACTGTAGTATAGATTTGCTTAGTTATAAATTAGGTCAGTTATTAGTGAGCTCCTACTGTGTGCCACACACATCTCCAAGAAGCCCAGTCAGTCTCTGGCAAACCTTCTTTGTGGTGCTCAGGGATAGTCACCACAAATCACTCCTTATCTTACTGGAATAACTATATTCAAAACTATATGATCTGTTACTTTGTTGTTGTTATTAGGCGCTGTTGAGTTGAATCTGATTCATGGTGACCGTATATATAACAGAACAAAACACTATCCAACACTGTGCCATTCCCTGCACCATGTCTGACAGTGCCTCTCTGCTATTTATAGGGTTTTTGATGGCTGTTTCAGGAGGGACTAGGCTGCCAGGTCCTTCTTCGAAGCCTACAGCACCCAGTATTCCAAAGAGGTCTCCCATCCAAGGACTAAGTAGGCCTGACCCTGCTTAGCTTTCAAGATCACATGAGATCAGACATCAGGTTGGTGTGGCTGTGGATGATCTGTTACTTAGAGGCACTAAATATTTGTTAAATTGTTGTTGTTGTTGTTGTTGTTAGATACTGTGGAGTCAGTGTCCGACTCATAGCAAACCTATGCACAAACAGATAAAACACTATTGTGCTTCTCTGCTGTTCATAGGGTTTTCAATGGCTGATTGATTTTTGGGAGTGGGTTGCCAGGTCCTTCTCCCAAGCCTACAGCACTTAGTGTTCCCACGTGGTCTCCCATCCAACTACTAACCAGGTATGACTGTGCTTAGCTTCCAAGATCTGATGAGATCAGTGCCACAGTAGTATGGTTGCAGGCATTTGTTAAATAGATGACATAAATAAGAGATTATGCCATTGTTATATAGCAAGGCAGTGTAATCTTTGCAGATTTTAATAGAGGGTACTAACTGGTCTTGGAATTTTCCTGAGGATGAGCACCATCTGCCAGAAAAAACACTTAGATATTTCCTCAGGGATCAGCTGATATTAGGATTTTATAGAGCAGTTATGACTTCTGGCCAACCTGGGAAAAGAACATGGAGTTAAGTGTACCAGTCCTGGAAGGTTTGGTAAATTATTCCATCATATGACATTTGGTACAAATGAACTTCCTTGTAAAAACTGGTGAAGAGTTAGGTTTTACACTCTTGTGGACATGTGGCAAAACAGAGGCAGTACACAGGTATACTGAATGGAAACAAAAAAGATCATAAGAGAAAATGGTTCCACTGGGAACTCTCAGAAACCTTCAAGAATTTGAGCCTGTATCAGTCTTGGCGCTGAGTAAAGGGCCCATTAGGCTTGATTCTCCCAGTTACAAAGGAGGCTCTGATAATTTCAGGATTAAAATATAGTTTGGCAAATACTCTTCTTGTCCATGGGAAAAGGACCTGGTAGCCCACTCCTAAAACAATCAATCAGCCATTGAAAGCCCTATGAATAGCAGAGAAGCCCTCACATAGTGCTAGGCATGGCACAGTGTCGGGGAGTTGTACACAGGGTCACTATGAGTCGGACTACATTCGCGGCATCTAACAACAACAACAACAACAGCCACCTCTTGTCCTTAACAACTCCCCACACTTCCCTTTCCTAACCTAATCCAGAATGTCAGCTCTGAACAAATATTTCAACTTGCTCCCTTCTCTCTTGAGCTTTCAACTAAGAAGAGGATTTTATTTTTCCCCATGGTAGTGGGAAGTGGGAATGGGTACTGTGGACTGGGTTATATCCCAGGAAAGGTTTTATGGCTGTGGGACCCTTGATTGCAAAATATAGGTACTAGTAGTCACAGGAGGAAATGGATATGGAATCACCTTTTAAAAAAAAAGATGACTCATAATTCTGACTCAGAGGGATTGTGGCCAATTTGTGATCTCATCCTGGAGCATCCTGCGGCACCTGGGCTTTCCTTGGAGGTCTCCTACCTAGATGAGGGTTTAGGCCACACCTGTCTGGCCCTGAGGGGATAAGCTGATAGCACCCTGCCTGCAGTGCAATGCAGCTGCTCCCCTTAGATCAGACAGGAATCAGAGTGATAACTTCTAGACGCATAATTTATCATATATTTCAATCATGAATGACAAATTGTGGCATGTGGAGCACTTTAGAAGAAATACAGACTTTCCCTGACCAGGAAACCAATTCTGAGGAACCAGTAGATTTGCTCCTTACAATAGCCTGTTGCACACTAGGAATGTCCTGTTTCCTAGCATTTTAGAGAATCTCTTGCTTCAAATTCAAGCTTTGACTCAAACATGAAAACTCACCATCAAGGAACAGATGAAAGTCCCACAGATTGAGAAATTTACCTCACCTAAGGTTGCAAATCTAGTGTTTTATAGAAAAGAACACCCGAAAGGGAACTGGTTGGAGGAAAATTATTTTACTTGAAGGGATTTGTAAAAGAGCTTGAACATGGCTATTTAAAAACAACAACAACAACAACAAAACAAAACACCTTGCTTTTACTGTATTAAAATTTTTGATTTTGTGAAGTAACTTGTGAAGAATTATAACCAGAGTTTGCTTTAAAAAGTATCCTAAACTATTTCCTTTTCTCAGTAAAAGTCTGCTACCCTCCCATCTGGGATTGCGTGGGCAGATAATAAGGATTTCAGAGGTCCTGTCACTGCCTGCGACCTTGAAGATTCTCAGGATAATGGGTTTGTTTGTAGCTCCAGGAGAGTTTGGCTCCAGGGATTTTTTTTTTTTCTTTTTCTTTTTCTTTTTTTAGAAATCTAAACTTCAGGGTTACCCACGATCCTAGTAGTAATTTGGGCATGAGATCAGCAGAGAAGAGCAAGTCAGTGAGTCAGAATTACGTAAGCTTCTGAGATCACTGCTGATAGGAATGACGGCTGCACAGGCATTCCCAGGCCACACGGAGACCACCCCAAATCCAACAGGGCCAGTCAGCATCAGATTCACCTTAGGAGCGACTGAACCCAGTTGCTGCCCCAATGACTTTGGCTCTGGAAAAGGCAACAGGAAATGAGCTATTTGTGACAGTCCTCGGAGTCTTATCACCCACCCAGGGTCCCCTCCTCCATGCTGTCTCCTCTTCCCACTTGAACCTCTTCCGCTCCCTTTCTGCACTCCCCGCTGTGGTTTACTGAGTCATCTGAGCACTGTCAGGCAGAGTGGTGACTCTGTTCCTCGGCTATTGAGAATTCTCCTAATTCAGGCCAGTAGACGCCTGCCTGCCTGGTGGGAGACGTGAGGAGTTGATGCAGTTCTTACTCCTCTGGAGACCTGGTGAATGAACTGGTGCACCCGGGAGAGGCAGGCTAGAGACAAAAAGCAGCCGGTGAGGGTTAACCTTAACCACATGCAAGGCAAGGGGGTTGGAGAAAAAAATGGAAAACTCGGGACGTGTGAGCGACCCTGCCCTCCATAATTGCCTTCACGTCCATTTTTCCCAGCACCGAGGCATCCCTGTGTATCAGCGTTCCTGGCAGAGCCTGCGCTGGGCAGTCTTTCCAGAGAAATCTGGTGAGTTGCTGCTCTAGCCAAGCGGGGCTGCTACTGAATGATGTAAGCAGCTCCTTTTTTTCAAGGGCAAGAGCACATCGGTGTGTTCTTATAAACCAAGGCAAATCTCAGAAAGGCGGAAAACAGTCCGTTTTTATGCAATCATTTTACTAAGTGCCATCTATATGGCCTTCAAAGAATTTCTCCTTTGGTGATATGTTATCACGACCCTGGATTTCCCCAAATCCCTAGCCTCTTGAAGACCTTTTCTGCTGCCATTATCTGAAAGTCTAGCAGATTGTTCTTTCTAATGACATTTATAATGGCTTCTCATGCTAGGCACTGCTGACGTTTTGAGCCAGAGGGCTCTCTGTCATGGGTAGGAGTGTCCAGGGCATTGTGGTCCATTCAGCAGCATTGCTGGCCTTCACCAGAGGACACTAGTACTCCCTTCTCCCAGTTGTGACAACCAAAATGTCTCTAGACATTGACAACACGGACAAATGCCACAGGGGTGGGGAACGAGAAGCCCTGCTCTACATAGACATGGCGGAGACACTGAGCTTATACTTTTTACTACCCATCCACCACGTCACATTGGCCATATCTTTTTGCCCTGAGGCAACATTTGATTTTTGTTAAGGAAATCCAGGAGGAAATATTTTTAAATCACGCAAAAGAATTAATGGAGAATTGAGAAGTCTGAGGATTTGGAATGGGAAGGCTTACTTTTTAAATTAAGCTCATTCCACACTCAAATTGTCCTAAAAGTTACGACCGCTTTGAGCCCAGGAAGCAATAAACTACCTTTAGGAGCACTGGGCTGGCTGATGCTCAGAAGCTGAGTTAATCACTCAAACCCAGCACTGGGTTCTAATCCATACTTGGGCATTGATTCAACTTGTATTTCAGCTTGGGAAGTCTATAAATCTCAGGCCATCTTAGTTTTAACAGTTTTAAACTAAATGTGGAGACTTGCTCTTCCATTCTCCTCCCCACAATTTTTTTTTCTTCCAGTACTGGGGCTTGAACCCAGGGCCTTTCACATACTTTGCAAATACTCTGCCACTCAGCTGCATCTCTAGCTCATTTTTAAAATGTTTAATTTTGAAACAGGGTCTGGCTAAATTACTCAGGCTGCCTCTGGCCTCAAACTTGAGATCCTCCTGCCTCAGTCTCCCGACTGGCTGGGATTACAGACATGAGCCACTGCACCCTACAATTCTTAGATGACCAATTATAGCAGAGTTAATTGGGGTTAGCATCCAGGCAATGATGAACTTTGTGCTGTGTTGGGCGAAGGAATCTTAAGTTGAGATTCAATTGTGAGGTCTGATGATGTGCATAAAAATGTTCTCCGTGTTAGCAAGGGAGTTGTTCCATATATTTAGGATGTTTCCAGTGCCTTATAGTTTACCATGAGTTTGGTGAATACTGGAATCAAAGGGTGGAGGATATCAACTTTCTTTTTTTCTGGGTTAGAAATAGGACCCAGACAGGGTTACTTGGATAGAAATCCAGTTTTCCTCCAGATCTCTTGAGGATCACGAGAGATGATATGGTATATTGTAGCTATCTTAAAATGCTCAAAACTGTGGCTAAATAAAATAATGTTCAAGAACACTTTCCAATGTCAAAGAAAATTATCAGAATATAAGCCAGCTAGTAATTTAAGTGGCAGCTTTAATGCACAGAGATCTACAACAGTCAATTACCATATTGGTTTCAGGGACAGGAGTTCTGCCAATACTCTCTTCCTAACACTCTATCCATGTAAAGGACTGTAGATCCAATGTTTTTCAGTGATATGTCAGTGGGTAAAGCATAAAGCTGGTCTCTTAAGTGTGCTAAGAAGATTCCCCAACAATATTCATCTTGCTCTGAAAATTTGACTCATATAAGTAGTGGGTAGGCCACTTTTTTCCACCCCAGGCTGGGGAACTTCTCTGTAGGTATGGTGTGCACATGCTCCCTCAGCTGGTGTCTCAGCAAAACAACAAGGTGCTTGCCCTATTGGCTTTGACCTCTTAGAATTAAACATCCTGGTTTTATTTTGAGGTCTTTTATCCATTTCAAGTTAACTCTTGTGCATATTGAGAGGTGCAGGTCTGTTTCATTTTTCTGCAAGTAGATATCCAAGTTTCCCAGAACCATTTATTGAAAAGGCTATCCTTTCTCCAATTCACCTGTTTTGCTCCTTTGTTGAAAATCAGGTGGTTATAGATGTGTTGATGTATCTCTGGGGCCTCTATTCTGTTCCATTGGTCTTCAAGCCTATTTTGTGCCAGTACCAAGCTGTTTTTGCTACTACAGCCCTGTAGCATAGGTTAAAGTCAGGGATTGTAATCCCACCTGCACTAGTTTTGCAGCTTAAGAGTGTTTGGGCTATACATGGTCTTTTGTGTTTCCATATGAATTTTTGGATCATTTTTTCTATTTCTGTGAAGTCTGTCATTGGAATTTTAATGGAGATTGCATTAAATCTATAGATTGCTTTTGGTAGGATAGCCATTTTCTTTCTTTCTTTCTTTCTTTTGTGTGTGTGTGTGTGTGTGTGTGTGTGTGTGTGTGTGGTACTGGGGGTTGAACTCCAGGCCTCGCACTTGCATGTTTTGCAAGTACTGGACCACTGAGCTGCATCTCCAGCCCTCTTTTTTTTTTTTTTTTTTTTTTTTTACTTTTTTGAGACAGGGTCTTGCTAAGTTACCCAGACTGCCTCTGGCCTCGAACTTGCGATCCTCCCGCCTCTGCCTTCCAAGCCGCTGGGTTACTGGCATGAGCCACCACACCTGGAAGGATCGCCATTTTTACAATATTGATTCTCCAAATCCTTAAGTAGGGGAGGTCCTTCCGCCTTTTAGTATCCTCTTCGATTTCTTTAATGTTTTGAAATTTTCCTTGAACTGATCTGCAGGATCTTGGTTAGATTGATTCCAAGGTATTTAATTTTCTAGTGGGCTATCATGAAAGGGATTGTAGCTTTAATTTCCTTCTCTTCCTGTTCACAGCTGGTGTAAAGGAAAGTTACTGATTTTTGAGTGTTAATTTTGTATCTTGCCACTTTGCTGAAGGGGTTAATTAGCTCTAAAAGTTTTCTAGAAGAGATTTTAGGGCCCTTTAGGTAAAATATCATGCCATCTGCAAATAAGGATAATTTGACCTCTTCTTTGCCTGTCTGTACCCCTTTGATTTCTTTCTCTATTCTGATTGCCCTAGCTAGGACTTCAGTTACAATGTTAAATAAGAATGGATAAAAAAATTATGGTACATATACACAATGGAATTAAAAAATGAAATAATGTCATTTGCATCAAAATGGATGAAATTCAAGAAAATTATCTTAAGTGAATGAACACAAGCCCAAAAAGAGAAATAACATATATTCTCACTCATATGTAGCAGCTGAACCAAACTTAAAAGAAGGAAAAAAATCCCATACATAAATTGGAACATAATAGAAAGCTCATGTAAACTTACTGTAGAAGGGACGATTTAAGGAGTGGAAAGAAGGAGGGAGGGATCTAGCAAAATAAGTGATGGTGGGAGAAGATGGGAGGGGGTGGAGGGCCAACAAGGGAGGAAGGAAGGAGAGATCAACCTCAATGTAAACAGCTCAACTTTATTAGTACAGGAAATAATAATAATAATAATAATAATAATAA
>VMDO01007495.1:10915-90984 GCA_007922755.1 Pedetes capensis | reverse complement strand
TGTTGTTGTTGTTGTTAGGTGCCGTCGAGTCGGTATCCGACTCATAGCGACCCTCATAGGGTTTTCAATGGCTGAGTGCTTCGGGATTGCCTTGGGAGTGGATTGCCAGGTCCTTCTCCCATTTATACGGTGCTGGGAATTGAACTCGGGGCCTCAGAGACTGCAGCGCAGTGCTCTACCTGCTGAGCTAAATCCCAGCCCGAGACTAGAGGTAGTGTGCATAATTTAGTGACACCCTGTCTCAAAGAGTAAAAAAGTGGGCTGAGGGTGCAGCTCAGTGGTCCAGCACTTGCAATGCATACAAGCACAAGGCCCTGGGTTCAACCTCCAGTACCATTAAAAAAAAATTGTGGAGAATTGAAAATCCAGATAACTACAATGGGAATTAAAATGTTAGTGTAGGGTCTATCTCTGGACACTTGCATTCCTAGAATAAAAGAGATGTAAAAAGAAAAAATGAACAACAGATAGTATTTCTAGAAAAGGCAAGATTCTTTGAGCTATTAGTAAAATTTCTGCTGTTTGACAACTTAATTGTAATATGAAGACTCATGACAAAAATAAAATTCTACCCCATTTAATCAACACCATTCTACTTATAAAACATAGTCTGACTTGCAAAGATCAATTAGGTCTGGCTTTACCATAGTTAAGTCTTTATCATGAAAAAAAATTAACCACAGGACCTCTCCTTTTGGAAAAACCAAATACAAAACAATTTTAGCTCAAGAGCCCATGATGTCTTTTAAAACATTGAAAGTTTTAACGCTTTTGTTGAAGCATGTTAGCATGACATATGTATGCTGCTTGCCTTCTGTAAAAGCAATCCTTGCTCAAAAAGAGAATCTGGATGTGAAATGGATTATGGGTTGAAGTGGGATATCTGTGAGTTAAGAATATTTCCAACTGTGAAGAGTTCTACAGGTTCTCCAGTCTTGTGATTTGGGAGAATGGTGCTTGCTGACTTTCAGATCCCTCGAGTTTCACATTCATTTTAGTAATATGTTTACACAAGAAGAGGAATATTTAAAGAAAAAAAGAAGCATTGATAAGACCCAGATACCTGTGAATGTGAAACTCATATATATTTTTAAAGTCATAAGTCATTGGGAGTCTAAACATTTAAAGAGATTGTTAGGGTAATAATTATGGGCTTCCAGGGTAGGTAGATCACTCCCACGATTTTTACTCACTTTGTGATTTTCCAAGTTACTTAACCCCAATTTGTCTCAGTTTCCTCCTTGATAAATCCAAGGCTGATATTAGCTTCTACATCATTAGTCCATATAAGGAGTAAGGTTTTTATTTAAGAAAAATGGTTGCTTTTTGAGCAATGTTAAATGTTTTGCATTTAGCTCACATTAAACTATTACATAAATTCATGAAGGATAGGAAAGTCCAATTTTTCCAATGGGCAAATTGCCTATGTTATCATTCTTTTTTTTTGTTGTTGTTGTTGTTTTGTTTTTTTGTTTTACAGTACATAGGAGTTAAACTCAAGGCTTACTTTGCAAGTGCTCTACCAATGGGCTGCACTTCCTGTCCATTTTTTATTTTGAGAAAAGGTCTTGCTAAATTACTCAGGCTACATATGGCCTTGAATTACGCCATCCTCCTGCCTCTGCATCCTGAGTTGCTGGGATTATAAACCTTCACCATTATGCCTAGCTATGTCATCATTCTTATCACTATTTGACTGACTTTAGTTTAGGTGTTTTGGTTTTTTTTTTGTTTTTTGGTTTTTTGTTTTTTCCGCCAATTCTAGACATGAGCCTGCTTATCTAGAGATCCAGTCAGCTTTCTGGAAAGTTTCTGAGTGTTGGCAGATTCTTCTCTTTCTCTTTGACTGTCACAGGATTTGGAATTACAATAAGAAAGTGTTCCTGATGCTAATATTCACACTGTCAAGAGGCAGAAACACATAAAGATTAACCAGATTCTTAGTAGCAGTGTGTTGTCATTTGGTAAGATTAAATATCAGTGGTTTTAAAACTTATCCTGTAATTATTGGCTGACGATTTACCTAAGTCTTGAGGAATGTGATAACTCTAAGGTCTATAGAGGGCACTGACCAATAGAATGTGCCTACTTGTGAAGTTCATATTAAGAACATGTTTTCCCAAAGAGCATAGTGTTAAATAGTGAAAAGAGAAGTCTTTTCTGAAATGCACAGCTTTTATTTGTAACAACAAAGCAGAAATATAGAAAGTCATTGCTATAAAAGAGGCTGTTTATTGTTTTTAAAGCACAAATTCAAAGATAAATAGCTAGAGACTCTGATGCCATTAACATAAATGGGTGTCATTTACTTTGTAGAACCCATTTTACACATACTGGAGCTACCTGCTCACAAAAGGAATAAAGTTAAAATTCTAGGAATGGTTGAGCCAAAAAGACAAAGGTTGGCCATTATATTGACAATTTTACCACCCAAGAAAATGTGAGCAGATAAGTGGAGATATATCTACATGAACTAGCCACAAACACTGAGAAATAACTCATAGAATAAATCTATAGATGTGGCAAATGAACATGGATATTTGTATACAAAGAGAGCAAATTATATGTGATAGCACTACCTACAATAGTGATGCCAAAATAAACTCATTCACTGTATTTCTTATGCTACTATTTGTGATGCTTCTATAATCCTTACTACTCTCCAGTGTCTAGAGCAGATTGATCCAAAGATAACAGACACTTCGTGTTGGCCACATAGCATCTACTAGAACAAAAGTAACCCTATCTTAAAACCAGACTGATTTAAAGGAAAAGCAAACTATACTTGGGAACTATGCAAGTTAGACAGTGAGTTAATTTTCACTGACAGTGAGAAAATCTTCCTCAGCAAACATCCCAGATTCCTGATCAAGAATCTAGGAAGAGCAGAGTCAATGTTTGACCCATCAAGGCAGAGAAAATATGAAAGCACAGAGTTCAACATGGTGCTCCCAGGTCTCTCACACCACATGGGGGTGATATCCTAAACACTGGTCAGTGGGAATCTTGCTTGAATAGGCAACAGAAAATCAGTTTCTGAAGCAGAGATTGGCCCTTAATGAGGTAAATTTTTTTATATCCCAGACCAGTATAAAATCTAGGTGTTCAGCTAAATAATTGGTGAAAATCATCATTGCACAGGCAAATTTTCTGACATCATCACACCTCCCAGAAAAAAAATTATGGCAGTGGTATGATGGTTCTTGTACTCTCAGCTTTTCTTCAACTCACTAGTTTAAGCAACTTGCTGTGTTCTTTGAAGTTTACCTAGATATAAAATGATGGCTTAGGTTGGAGATGTAGCTCAATGGTAGAATGCTTGCCTAGCAAGAAGGAGGCCCTGTGTTCAATCCTCATCACTGCCACCAAAGTAACATCATCATCATCAACAACAACAACAATAGTAATAATAACAATAAATTTAAAAAATAAAAATAGCTTAATCAGAATTTAAAAAGGGAAAATACTTTAACAAAGGCTTCAAGTTGGTAATGTATCACTTGATCCAAAGCCATTTTCAACTTATTTGACATATTCAATTTGAATATTCAACTTCTAAGAATTTTCATGTTTTCCTGAATCTCTACAAATTCTACACATCTAAATGTGTAGAATCTTTCTCCAACAAAAACTAGTCTTTCTCTGTTCTTTTTCTATCAGATATTGGTATCCCTTCAGTCTACCAGTTTAAACATATGAGTGTTCTACTACTACTTAACTTTGTTCCTCATATCTGTTGGTAACCTAATCTTACAGATTATACCTAAGGAATATATGGCCTTCCTCTTTCAGAGTGGCTGTCTATGCCTTTGTCAGACACATCTTATCTCACAACTCCTGATCCTAAGTCATCTTCTTGACATCAATGTTCCTCTCCGTAGCCCATCTTCCTTGCAGTGGTACCAAAGCAGAGCTCCAAGTAACTGAATGGAGCTCCACAGTACTCAAACACAGACTTCTCTCCCTGATCTCAACCTTCTTCCCTATATCCCATAATAATCCAGGTCTAAAAATTTTGTCTGTGTGGGCTCCATCCAAATGACAGCTACTAGCCCTATCTAGTTAAAATTAAATAAAATTAAAAATCCAGTTCATCAATCACACATGTCTCCATTTCAAATGTTCAGTAACCAATGTGGTTAGTGGCTGCACATTGCACAGAGTAGATATAGATCATTTCACGGTAAGTTCTATTGGACAATGCTGGCCTGTATGGACATTCCTCTTATTACACTAATTATGCTTCCTGAGTAGTTTTGCATGCAGAAACATTCAAGGACACCACCCTTGCATATGTTATACTCTTTATATGGCCTGCCTTTCCTCATCTCGGAAGTTTTTTCTGATACTCATGACCAAGTTTCAAAGTAAGACCACATGAGTAAGACCATTACTGGCATCTTCAACAGAATTCATTCTAACACCTTGTTTATTCTACTTCGATAAAGTGATTAGCTAGATTGTCTGATAAACTATGTTTTTTAGACATATAGACTATATCTTCTTTATTTTTATATATACAGCTTTTAGCTCAGTGCCAAGTATATAATAACTTTTTAAAAGTTCAATATTGATCAAATTCTCTGCACTTATCTTTAGTGACTAGCTTACTTGAAAAAGCTGTAGTTCTGCCTCAAGAAAAGACTTTTGACCCTAGGCCTAGTCACTTTTCATTATTACTTGTAAGGATTCCCAGTCTATTAACTATACCATTCAACTCACAGTCTCCATATAGCCACATGCTTATCAGTACAAATACTGATGGCAGATGGAAATAGGATTTACAGTTCAAACCATCCTGAGGCTATAAATTGGATCTAAAAGTTGCTCTTTTATATTTCCCAAGATTTCTTCTGCTCCTGGTGAATTTTTCTTTTACTTTCTGGAGAACACTGATAATTATCTTCTATGTAGATTCATTTAATTTAAAGAAATCATGCTTAATCACTATGAGGATATCTGAGGTGTGCTCAAACTACAATTTAGTGAGCTCACCTACAGCTAATCATCTTTTACTAGTTCATTTGTCAAAGAGACAAGCAAACAATGAATGGATTCTGGCATAGCCTTCAAGCATAACTCATATTAATTAATTTCTATTAAGTAGTTTTAAGCAGCACTTGCAATGAACACTGAAATCTATAAAGATAAACACAGTCCACATTTTTGCTACTCCATCCACATTTAGACATCATCAGAACTAGTGAAGAATGTGAATAAAAAATGCTGAAATTATACCTTGAATATTTAATTCTTTTAATTTTCTATATGAAATAAAGCCCATTAGTCTGCGCAAAGCACTTACCCACTAATAACTCTATATTCTGTCAGTTTCAATGAAACTGTCTTCATGAAAAAAATAAAAAACCCACAGAGCTATCATTGTTAAATGCTCCTATTTGGATAAAATTCCAAAAGTATTTAAATGTCATTGTATTCATCTTTACAATTTTAAAGTGCAGAGGGAAAGTCATTCAGGAATTGTATGTTAGAAAACTATTTACTGTTTTAGTTTCTACTCAGCACTGTATCTTCTGGGATTAAAACAGTCCCTTCATTTACAGAGAACTCTTACTCCTCATGCTGAGAATGACCTAACTCTCCCTAAGGGTATCTGGCTAGAAGTTAAGCACCATTAAATACTGTTAAGAATAATAATGACAGGTCTTTATTGTAGGCACCCTTTTATGTTTACTTTTCTTTCAACTAAGCTAAACAGTTGGGGTCCTGTCCATTTGACTCTTTGATCAATTGTGTCAGACCCTCCCTTTGTGCACAACTGTTTTGAGCAGGGAGCAGTCAACCAACTAGCCCCCCTTCTGACAACCAGACAGACTGTCATTATGGCAGACTGGCTAATTTGAACAGTTCATGGATGCCTCAAGGAAACTATACTGCAGCCACAAGGAGCACTACAGCCTAGGCTTCTGCTGAAGCCCAAAATTCCTGATTTAGGAGGCCTTGCTCTAGTCTCAATCACTCCAGACAACCTGCATTGGCTTTGGAAGACTTCATCTTGAGCAAGACAAGACTCATGGAATTCTGGAAGACCCTCTCATCCAGAAGCTATTCTCACTCAGATGGAGGGCAGGGTACAGGGGGGTGAAGGGGGTTCCTCTGGTGACTCAGCAGAAGGCTAGTGACTGTTCATTATTCAAGGTCCTTCTGATTATGATTGGTCCTTCTGTGAGGCCTATGATGGGTGGAAGTGGAAGCCACGATGTGATAGGTGGAAATTTCAAGTCAACCATAGGCAAGTCGTGCCCCTTATCTAGCTAAAGAAGCAGCTTGCTTACCACTTTTTGGGTTTGTCTGGGAGGTATCTCTCTTGTGCACTACCCTCCCCTGGTGTTGTAACATTGTTGTTGTTAGGTACTGTCCAATTGGGTCTGACTCATAGTGAGTAGACTGCCATGTGCTTCTCTCAGTTTTGCAGTGTTAGGGATCGAACCTGAGTCTGCAGAGAGTGCAGACACAGAGCACTCTACCATCTGAGCTAAATGACACTAATAAACGCTTCCCCCAAGTGGTCATTTTGCCTATGTATTGTCTTTATCATGGTTAAGGCAGGCTGGACTGGTTGCATGAAGAACAGGCAAAACCTTGGGGCTTCTAATCATAGTAGCAGCAGCCATAGCAGAGGTGATGAGAGGTAACAGGATCTGAGGGCTCTTATACCTAAAGCTCAAACCTGTAATAATGACAGGCAGTTAAGAGTTCCAGATAGACACTGAAACCTAACAGCCCTGAGATCTAACACAAGAAAGCAGGGAGCTTAGGGTTGCAACACATGAAGCTCTGAGCTGTAACACTAGTAGCTGGATGAGGAGTTCCAGAGAGCAATCCAGGACAGAAACTAGAAGAAGCTATGAAGGACATCATAAGACCTCAGAAGGTGAGAGATGGCAGAGAAGCTATAGCAACAGAAGACAAGAGGCTGTGAAGAACCAAAGGTGAGAGCTGAGACTATAAGAACTCATGCCCCAGTCACTGGAGGGGTTTGAGATAGATGCCAAGGTTTAAAGAGCCAAAGGTGCTGACACCCAAAACTCAGGAACTGTAACACTAACTGCTGGGTCTTGGCACTCTGAGCCTAGAGCAATAACTCTCTACCTTGAGTACCTGGAGCAATAAACATCTGGCTCTAAAACATTAGAGTCATAAGCCTGTAGGTGTCAAGGATGAATGCTATAAGCATCTGGGTTTGGAAACTCAGCCTATGAGCCTCTGGAAATCAGAGCCACCAACACTAAGGAAGCTGCCTCTTGCTTATCCATGATTTCTTCCAGGGTAGAGAAAAAGAAAGATGCCCACCCAGTCAGCCATTTATAACAATACTTCATCTATAAGAGGCCTATTAGGACTACTATGTTTTTATCTGTCATTATGCCCCTGGGCAGAGTTGACAGACATATGTTAGGCCCAAACTGGGCCAAACTTAGTACCTTACTTCCATAAACACTTAATTGGTGCTGGAATAAATACTAGACCTAGTCAATTGCATCTGGAGCCAAATACTCACTTCTGTCCCCATCCGTATATGTTTGAATTTAAGATACTACTCTCAAAATCTCAGGTACATTTCCCATAGGAGGCTAAAGAATTTAAGTGACTTGGGAGCTATAAGAAACCAACTTTTCAATTACAAGGAAAAGCCCAGTCTGTGGTGGAACAGAGTAAAGTTGACAACCTGAGAGAAATAAACAAAAAAATCAAAATGATTCCTGAGAGTGCCTGATTCCCTGGCACTGGACCTAAGCACTCTATTTCCTCATCTTGCTTATTCAAGTCTTCCTTCCATTCTGGAAGCCAATAATTCTCTCTCTTTGTTTAAATAGTCCAGACAGTCTTTCTGAGAGTTAAAACCAGACAAATCTAACTCTTACTCATGAATTGTTGTTGTTGTTAGGTGCTATCGAGTCGAGTCCAACTCATAGCAACCCTATGTACAGCAGATCGAAACATTTCCCGATTCTGTGCCAGGCACATGATCTTATTTATGTTTAAGCCCATTGTTGCAGACAGTGTCAATCCATCTGGTGGAGGGTTTTCCTTTTTTTCATTGACATGCCACTCTCCCAAACATGATGTCTTTCTCCAAAAATTGACCTCTCCTTACTACATGTCTGAAATATGTAAGAGGCAGTCTGGCCATTCTTACTTCCAAGGAGCACTCTGGTTGCACTTCTTCTAGGACAGATCTGTGGGCCCTTTTGGCAGTTCTTGGTATATTCAATAGATGTCCCCAGAACCATAATTCAAAGGCATCAATTCTTTCCCTGTCTCCCTTGTTCAATGTCCACCTTTCATAACCATAAGATGTGACTGAAAATACCATGGCATGAGTCAGATGCATCTTCATCTTCAATGCGACATCTTTACTTTTCAATACTCTAAAAGAGATTTTTTTGCCACAGCTTTTCCTAGAGCACTGCATCTTTTGATTTCTTGACTACTGCTTCCATGGGTGTTGATTAAAGAGCCAAGCAAAGCAAAATCTTGGACAAACTCAATTTTTTCTCCATTTTTTTTTGTGAGAAAATGCATACTGACCCAGGCATAAGGATTTTTGTTTTGTTGATGTTTAGTTGCAACCTATATTGAAGGCTATGACCTTTGATCTTCATCAGTAAATGTTTAAAATCCTCTTCACACTCAGCAAGCAGAGTTGTATCATCTGCATAAAGCAGGTTATTCATGAGACTTCCTCCAATCCTGATGCTGCATTCTTCCTCATAAAGTCCTGCTTCTCGGATTATTTGTTCAGCATAGAAATTAAAGAGATGGTGAATGTATACAGCCATGATGCACACCTCTCTAAACTTTAAGCCAGGCCATGTTTCCTTGTTCTATTGGAACAACTGCCTCCTGGTTCACATATAGTTTCCTCATGAGTACAATTAGGTGTTCTGGTATTCCCATTTTCCAAAGTGTTATCCAGAATTTGTTATGATCCACACAGTCAAATGCCTTTGCATAGTCAATAAAACATAGATAGTCATCTTTGTGGTATTCTCTGCTTTTGGCTAATATCCATCCGACATCTGCAGTGATGTCCCTGGTTCCCCACTGTCTTCTGAATCCTGCTTGATTTTCAGGAAATTCCCTGTCTATATACTGCTGCAGTCCCTTTTGAATGACCTTTAGTAAAATTTTGCTTGTGTGTGATATTAATGGTATTGTCTTATAGTTTCCACATTCAGTTGGATCTCCTTTTTTAGGAATAGGCACAAATATGGATCTCTTCAAGTCAGCTGGCCAGGTAGCTCTTTTCCAAATCTGTTGGCATAAACATGTTAACACCTCCGGTGCTGCATCTATTTATTGAAACATCTCTATTGATATCTCATCAATTTCTGGAGCCTTGTGTTTCTCCAGTTCTTTTAAGGTGGCTTCCACTTCACCCTTCAATTCCATTGGTTCTTCTTCATATGTAACCTCTTGAAATGGTTGGTCATCTATCAATTCTTTTATGTATAATGACTCTGTGTATTCCTTCCATCTTCTTTTGGTGTTTCCTGAAATATTTAATATTTTCCCTGTAGAATCTTTAACTATTGCCATTCAAGGCTTGAATTTTTTCTTCACTTCTTTAAGCTTGAAAAACACAGAGCACATTGTTCCATTTTGGTTTTCTGCCTCCAGCTCTTTGCACATGTCATTATAATATTTGTTTTTGTCTTCTCAAGCTGCTTCTTAAAATCTTCTGTTTACATCCTTAACTTCGTCATGTCTTCCTTTTACTTTAGCTGCTGGACATTCAAGGGCAAGTTCCAGCATCTTTTTTCACACATAATATGGCCTTTTCTTTTCTTTCTTTTTTTGTCTTTTAAAATAATCTTTTGCTTTCTTCTTGAATGGTATCATTGATGTAATGCCACAACTGCTCTGGTCTCCTATCATTTGTGTCTAATGCATTAA
This sequence comes from Pedetes capensis, assembly GCA_007922755.1. Lineage (NCBI taxonomy): Eukaryota > Metazoa > Chordata > Mammalia > Rodentia > Pedetidae > Pedetes > Pedetes capensis. Next base: position 81,063 of record VMDO01007495.1, on the reverse strand, counting down.
GCCTATTCTTGAGGTGGTCTCTACACTCAGGTGGGATATACTCAAGATCATACCTTGGCTCTCATACACTTGTTCTAATTTTCTTCAGCTTCAGTTTGAACTTGTATATGAGAAGTCGATGGTCTGATCCACAATCAGCAGCTGGTCTTGTTTTGATATTTGACACAAAGTGTTTCCACTGTCTCTTTCCACATATGTAGTTAATTTGATCCCTGTATGTTCCATCTGGTGAAGTCCATGTGTATAGTCACTGTTTATATTATTGAAAAAATGTATTTGCAGTGAAAATGTCATTGGTCTGGCAAAATTCTATCATGTGACCTCCAGCATCATTTCTGTCACCATGACCACATTTTCCAACTATTGAGCCTTCTTCATTTTTTCCAACCTTTGCATTCCAATCACCAGTAATTATCAGTATGCCCTGATTGCATGTTTGATCTATTTCAGATTGCAGAAGCTGATAGAAGTCTTCCCTTTCTTCATTTGTGGCCTTCATGGTGGGTGCATAAATTTGAATAATAGTCATATTAACTGGCCTTCCTTGTAGACATATGTATATTATTCTATCACTGACAACATTGTATTTCAGGACAGATCTTGAGATGTCTTTTTTGATGATGAATGCAACCCCACTTCTCTTTAGTTTGTCATTCCCAGCATAGTAGACCATATGGTTATCTGACTCAAAATGGCCCATGCCGGTCCAGTTTAGCTCACTGATGCCTAGAATGTCAGTGTTTATGTGCTCCATTTCTCTTTTAATGATTTCTAATTTTCCTAGATTCATACTACATACATTCCATGTTCCAATTATTAATGCATTGTTACAATTGTTACTCTTCATTTTGAGTCATGCCACATCAGCAGGTGGAGGTCCACAGTGCAGCAGATAGAGATCCACTGACAGACATGTGGGGGTTACTCATTAATAGTGTGTGCTAAAATGCCCAGCCAAGAAAACAGTAACATTTCAGATTATTCACATTCAAAATCAATGAAAGCAATAAAAGGTTAAAGTAGGATATCCATGGGCACTGGTACAGCATTCTTATTACTTCATGCTTCTTCTCTCATCCTCCCCACTATATTTTTAAAGACTATCTAATATGAGGAAAACAGAGAAGATGAGGCCTCCAGCTTCTAGAAACTTGTGAGTTTATATAGAAAGGAAAATTGCAAGTATAAATAACCCCAAAGATTTAAAGCAAACAAATACAAAAGAGATCAATGAATAATATAAGATAGAAACATAAAGTAGTTAGTGATTTCCTAGAGCTGAGTGTAGAAATGAGTTAAAATGGGCAAGAACATTTTTTAGGGTAGGTGCTGGTATATATGTTCTAAAGTTAGATTGCAGAAATGATTGTTACTGTGTCATGTTGTTGTTGTTGTTAGGTGCCGTTCAGTCAGTATCCAACTCATAGCCACCCTCATAGGGTTTTCAATGGCTGATTGTTTCAGGATTGCCTTGGGAGTGGATTGCCAGGTCCTTCTCCCAATTTTGTGGTGCTGGTAATTGAACTCAGGACCTCAGAGACTACAGCACAGTGCTCTACAAACTGAGCTAAACCCCAGCCCAACTGTGTCATAGTTTCCTAAAAATTAGGGGATTATACTGTTAAAATGAGTGAATTTTATGGTGTGAAAATTATGCCTCCATAAAGTTATAAAACAAGTAAATAAGCAAAAAGCATACAAATAAAAGGTAAAGGTCTATATAAAGATTCTAGGCAGCCACAGAAAACGTTTGTCAATAACAACCAATAGGAATTAAGATTAACATCACAGAAAAAAGCATGTTGCAAATGTAAAGAGAGTTGAACATTTCTATTTAAAATTTTTGTTGTGAAAAAATGTACAAAATTTACCACTTTAATCATTTCTAAGCATACAGTTCAGTGGTATTAAGTACATTAATGTTATGCAACCATCACTACTATCCATCTCATTATTATTTGCATCTGGAAAAAATTGTTTCTCCAAACTCATTAAACAATAACTCCTCACAATCCCTCTCCCCAGCCTCTGACAACCACAATTATACTTTTTGCCCCTATAATTTTGATTACTCTAGGTACTTTATATAAATGCAATCATGCAGTATTTATCTTTTTATAACTATATTATTTCAGTTACCGTAATGTCCTCAAAGTTTTCCATGAACTTTGTATATGTCAGAATTTCTTTCATTTTTCAAGCTGAATAATATTAGATTGCATATAAATACTACATTTTAGCTTTAATTTGTCTGAGAATATCTTAATTTCCCCCTCATATTTGAAGGAGAGTTTGCTGAGATATAGAATTCTGGGTTGATAGGTGTTTGTTTGTTTGTTATTTTTTTAACACTTTGATAGTATACTGTCATCTGGCTTCCAAAGTTTCTGAGGAGAAATTTCTGATCCTCACTGAAGATCCCTTGTATGTGATATGTTGTTTCTCTCACACTGCTTTTAAGATTCTTTCTTTGTTTTTGTCTTTCACAGTTTCTTTATAATGTGTCTCCATGGTGTCTCTTTTAATTCATCTTATTTTGGAGCTTCTTGGCTGCTACTTCTCATGTATCATCAACTTTAGGGAGATTTCAGCTACTACTTATTCAAATAATCACTCTATTATTCTGTTTTTCTCTTTTTCTAAGCATACACATTATGTATGTTGGTTTGTTTGGTGATTTCTTGTAGGGCCTTTAGGCTCTGCTCATTTTTTACAGTTTTTTTTTTTTTTTGTATGTTTTTGTTCCTCAAGCTATAAGCCCCATTGTAGAGTCTCAGACCCAGGCACTGTTTTTCATGTATTTGTTTTAATTTTTATTGTTGTTCTTTATAATAGAGAGAGATGATCACTGACCTGGCCCCTAGAGACACTGTAACAGTGATCTGGAGGCAGGGAAGCTAAAAGGTGGTAAGTTCAGGGAATGGAGAAGAGTGGCTGGTGCTGCTGGATCCCAGAGTCTAAGACAGCTTTCTCAAAGTAAGTTCTGTTTGGGGACCAGTAGTGCTTGTGATGTGAAGAAGTAGAACCATGAGTCTTGGGAGACTAAGACACACAGATTAGGCTATGATGTGATTGGGGGCTGGAAACAGAGGGATCAGGGAGAAACTGAGGAGGCAGTGCTGAATGCAGAAGCTGCAGCAGGAGTTAGGCACTGGACACTGAGGCTACAACATAGGGCCATTATCACTTAAACTCACAGGAACATTGGGGGAGAACTTCTTTATACATGGAGGAGGTGAGACATAGCACGGAGTTGAATGAGCAAGCTTCAGCAGAAAAACACACAAAATATGAAAGGTCATGCTGGATGGGAAGATCCTATAGACCAAAGTACCTTGATGAATAATTTCAGGGCAATCAGATTCCTGTAGATGCCTGATGGAGAGTCCAGAAGATAGCTTATAAATATGCTAAAAGATCTCAAGGATACCACCATGAGAGCAACTGATTCACTGGAGAAAAAATGTATATAATTTGGAGGAAAAAATTCTCCAGAGAAACTAAGATTCTAAAGAAGAATCAAGCAGAGGTCCTTGAAATGCAGGAAAAAATTAATCAACACAATACTACAGTAGAATCTTTAGTATCCAGACTAGATGAAACTCAGAACAAGTTAGCCTAATCTGAGGAAAAGGTTGTTGTTGTTGTTGTTAGGTGCCATCAAGTCGGTATCCAACTCATAGAGACCCTCATAGGGTTTTCAATGGCTGACTACTTCGGGATTGCCTTGGGAGTGGATTGCCAGGCCCTTCTCCCATTTTTGCGGTGCTGGGAATTGAACTTGGGACCTCAGAGACTGCAATGCAGCGCTCTACCAACTGAGCTAAATCCCAGCCCCGAGGAAAAGGTAGAAGACCTTATTTACTCAGATACCAAGATAGAAAGAAAGATGAAGAAGTATGAGCAAGATTTTCAAGAGATAGTTGATAAAATGAAGAAAGAAAATCTATGAATTCAGGGGGTTCATGAAAAAGCTAAAATCAAGATGAGAAGATTAGGAAATTTATTCAAAGAACTATTTGATGAGAACTTCCAAAATCTAAGGCAAAAACTAGATACCCATTCAACTGAAACATTCAGAAACAAATTAGACCAGAACAGATCCCTCCCCATTACACATTACAATTGGAATGCTAAATCTAGGTAACAATGAAGCTAGTCTAAAAGCTACAAATGAGAAATGTCAACTCACTTAAAAAGGCAAACCTACCAGAATGACAGCAAACTTCCCACAACAACATCAAAGGCAAAGAAAGCTAGGATAGACATCATGTAAGTCCTGAAAAAGAATAACTGCCAGCCAACATTCATTACCCAGCAAAGCTATATTTTAAAATAGATAGTGAGTTCAAGACATTCCATGACATTGCTTTGTTTAAATGAGCCACAGCCACCAAGCCAGCACTACAGAGAATCTTTAGTGAAACACCTAAGACCAGGGAGATAACACAACCTCAAATACAAGATCAAAGGAATGTTTATTATTCATTCCTTAAAAAAAAGGCCAAATATGAGTCAAAGAACAGTAAATTGGTTCAGGATAATAATCACTTCTCAATAATTACCTCAATGTAAATGGTCTTAACTTACCACTCAAGAAACTATCTATCTGTGGCATTCAAGAGACTCATCTCATCCATAAAGACCATAAAAGGCTGAAAATTAAAGGTTAGAAAACAATATACCAAGCATGTGGGAAACAAATTTTAAAAAAGGAGTTACTATACTAATTTTGGACAACTTAGACTTCAATTCCAAACTAATCAGAAGAGACAAAGAAGGACACTACATATTAGTAAAAGGAACAGTCAATCTGGAACCCATAACAATACTTAATGTTTACTCACCAAATATAAGGACACCTAGCTTCATAAAACAAACCTTATTGGAGATAAAGGAACACATTAGGCCAGACACAATAACTGTGGGAGATATCAATACCCAGCTTTCACCAAGATATGGTAATCAAAGCAAAAATTCAACAGAGAAAGGAAAGACTTGAATAGTACCATAGACCAACTGAATCTTACAGACATCTACAGAATATTCCATCCATCAGATGTGGAATAAACATTCTTCTCAGCAACACATGGAACATTTTCTAAGATAGACCACATTTTAGTCCACAAAAAATGGCCTCAACAAACACAATAAAATAGAAATCATCCCTTGTACCTTATCAGATCACAATGAAATAAAACTAGAAATCAAAAGCAAGAAAAACTTTGGACATGTTACAAATTCATGGAGACCAAATAAGGCACAGCTGAATGATCAATGGGTTGCTGAAGAAATCATAGAAGAAATCCAAAAATTTCTACAATCAAACAAAAGGATAAAAATACATCCTATCAAAATGTATGGGATACATCAAAGGAAGTTCTAAGAGGGAAGTTCATAGTTGTGAGTGCATTCATCAGTAAGTTAGGGAAGGGCCAATTAAATAACTTAATGATACATCTTAAGCCACTGGAAAGCCAAAAACAAGCCAATCTCAAAAAGAGTACTCAGACTGAAATTATCAAGATCAAGGCAGAAATATCCCAATTGGAATCCAAAAAGGCAATTCAAAAAATTAATTGGACTAAGAACGATTGTTCAAAAAGATAAGTAAAATAGATACCCCTGTAGTCAGTCTCACCAAAAGAAAGAAAAAAAAAAGACTCAAATTTTAAAAATTAGAGATGAAAATGGGGCCATTACCACTGATACCAGTGAAATACAGATCATCAGAGAATACTCTGAGAAAATGTACTCTCAAACAAATGAAAATACAAAGGGAATGGAAAAATTCATTAACATCAATTAATTACCAAAATTAAGCTGTGAGGACAGAGCAGTTTAAACAGACCCATTACATTCACTGAAATAGAGACAGTAATGAAGTCTCCCAATAAAGAAAAGCCCAAATCTCAACAGCTTCACAGCAGATTTCTACCAAACTTTCAAAGAAGAATTAATATCTATTCTCTTCAAACTATTTCATAAAGTAGAAAAGGAAGGGGTACTTCCAAACTCATTCTATGAAGCCAGCATTACCCTGATACCAACACCAGGCAAGGACACTTCAGAGAAAGAGAACTACAGACCAATTTCCTTGATGAACGTAGACACAAAAAATCCTTAAAAAAATTCTGGCAAACTGATTTTGGCAACATCTAAAAAAGATCATACACCGTGATCAAGTGGGCTTCTTTCCATAGATATAAGGCTGGTTCAACATATGAGAATCCATTATGTAATTCAACATATCAAGAGACTTACAGACTGAAATCACATGATCATCTCAATTGATGCTGAGAAATCCTTTGACAAAGTACAACATCCTTTCATGAAAAAGCCTGAGAGAAGATGGACACAACAGGGATAGATCTCAACATCATAAAGGCCATCTATGACAAAATTTGAAACCATTCTTTCTAAAAGCAGGAACAAGACAATGGCATTCACTCTCTCCTCTCTTATTCAATATTGTGTCCTAGCCAGAGCAATCAGGCAAGAGAAAGAAATCAAAGGGATACAGATAGGCAAATAACAAGTCAAATTATCCTTATTCATGGATGATATGATCCTTCACCTAAAGAAGCCCAAAAATTCCTTTAGAAAACTTTTGTTGTTGTTGTTGTTCTTAGGTGCCGTGGAGTCGGTATCCAACTCATAGTGACCCTCATAGGATTTTCAATGGCTGACTATTTCAGGATTGCCTTGGGAGTGGATTGCCAGACCCTTCCCCCATTTTTGCAGTGCTGGGAATTGAACTCAGGACCTCAGAGACTGCAGCACCGTGCTCCACCAACTGAGCTAAATCCCAGCCTTAGAAAACTCTTAGACCTAATTAATACCATCAGCAAAGTAGCAGGAAACAAAATTAACATGCACAATTAAGTAGCCTTCCTTTACACCAGTAGTGAACAGCAGGAAAAAGAAATAAAGGCACCAATCCTACTTACAATAGCTCATCAAAAAAATTAAATATTTAGGTATCAATCTAACCAAATACCCTAAAGATCTCTATAGGGAAAACTTTAAAAGACCAATGAAGGAAACTGCAGAGGCTAGTGGAAGATGGAAGGATCTTCTTTGTTCATGGATTGGGAGAATCAAATTTGTAAAGATGGCTATATTACCAAAAGCAATTTACAGATTTAATGCAATCCCCATTAAAATTCCCATGACACATTGCAGAAATAGAAAAAATTATCCTAAAATTCATATGGAAGCACAAAAGACTGTGTACATCCAAAGCAATTTTAAGCTGCAAAAACAGCACAGGTGGGATCACTATACCTGACTTCAGACTATACTACAGAGATATAGTGGGAAAAACAGCTTGGTAATGGCACAAAAATAGACTTGAAGACCAATGAAACAGAATCATAGATACACCCATGCAACTACAGTCACCTTATGTTTGACAATGGGGCTAAGAACATTCAATGGAGAAAAAGATATCCTCTTCAACAATTGGTGCCAGGAAAATTGGGTATCTATTTGCAGAAAACTGAAAATAGACCTGTATATCTCAATTTACATGAGTCAATTTGAAATGCATAAGAAACCTCAACATAAAACCAGAAATCTTAAGACCACCATAAGATAAGAAACACACTCCAAGAGATAGGCATAGGAAAGTATTTCCTTAAAAGACTCCAGTTCCCCAGGCAATGGTACCAAAAATTAACAAATGTGATGACCTCAAATTCAAAAGCTTCTGTACAGCAAAAGAAACAATCCACAGAGTTAAGGGAGACCCTAGAGAATAGGAGAGAATCTTTGCATCCTACACATCAGACACAGGACTAATTTCAAGAATATATAAAAAACTTAAGAAAGCAAACACTAAGGCAACAAATAACCTACTACATAAGTAGGCAAAGGAAATGAACAGAGTTCTCAAAGAAGTTCAAAGGGCCAAGAAACACATGAAAAAATGCTCAATATCCCTAGCCATTAAGGGAATCAAAACAACACTGAGATTCCATCTCACTCCAGTAAGAATGGCCAAGATTAACAAGAAAAAAAAAAAAAAAAAAAAAAAAAAAAAAAAAAAAAAAAAAAAAAAAAAAAAAAAAAAAAAAAAAACTGCTGACAAGGATGCACAGAAAAAGGAACTCTTTTACATTGCTGGTGGATTGTAAAGTAGTTCGACCACGTTGGAAATAAATATGGAGATACCTTAGAAAACTAAGACTATAACTGCCATATGACCCAGTGATACCACTCATGGGAATATACTCAAATGACAATAAGTCATCACACCAAAAGGACACCTGCATTTCCATATTTAATGCAGCACTCTTCCCAAATTAGAAGGGTATGGAATGAATAAGGAAATCCATCAACAGAGGAATGGATAAAAAATCATGGTAAGTATAAATAATGGAATATTACTTAACAATGAAAAAGAATGAAATAATGTCATTTGCAGCAAAATGGATGGAACTGGAGAATATCATCCTAAGAGAACAAATTCAGGCTCAAAGAAAAATACTATATGTTCTTACTCATACCTGGAAACCAAAGATAACATAAAGGAAGGGAGAAAGAATAAATGCATAGGTATAGATAGATAGATAGATAGATAGATAGATAGATAGATAGATAGATGAATAAATATAAAAGAACAACCAGGCTTATGTAAAAAGGGAAAATATAACTAGAGTGGAAGAAGGGGGATAGGTCTACTTTGGGGAACAAAGATTGTGGAAAAGTGGAAGAGGAGGGGAAATAATATGGAGGGTTAAAAAGGGGAAGAGGACAATCTCAAGTTACATGATGCTACTCCACAAATATATGTGAAAAACAGGAATATTACGCATAATTGCATATGATTTTTACTACATATTAGTCAAAGAGTTTCATAACCTACCCAAGTTAATATAAGAGTAACCAGAAATGATGTAATAGGTGCACAATGAAAGTAGCAAAAGCTTTACTACTCTGTACTTCATAACACTTATTAATTAAAAAAAGGTTTTGTTGCTCAAATTCCATAATTTTAATTGACAGCACTTAACAACAATCTTCAATTTCAGTAATTTGTCTTCCTACCTGCTCAAATACACCTTTCAATCACTCTACTGATACTGAATTTTTCATTTCATTTATTGTGCTTTTCAGTTCTAGATGTTTATTTCTGTTTCTTCCTAGGATTTTCTACTTCTTTATTGATATTTCCATCTTTTTCATTCATTGTTTTCTTAACTTTATAAAGTTCCTTTAGTTCTTTGAGCATTTTAAAGTCAACTGTCTCAAAGTGTTTGTCTGGTAGGTCTGCTAAACTTTCTGTGAGGAAATTTCTGTTTGCTTTTTCCCCTTTCAGTGAGTTATACTTTACTATTTCCATATATGCCTTTGTGGTTTTTTGTTGTTATTTAAAAGTTGGACATTTTGAACTTAATGAAGTAGTAAATATGGAAATTAAGTTTCCACTTTCCAAGGTTTACTGTTTTGGTTTTTACTTGTTTTGTTTTTAGTTTTTTGTAGTAGTCACTGTTTCTGTGATAAGCATAAACAAAAGGCACAAACTTAAGATTTTCTTGGGTCTTTTCTAGACCTGTGCATTTCCCTAATTACATATAATGATCACTAATTTCCTTTGGCATATGTAGTTGCTTTTCAAAGTCCTACTTTTTCTTGTCGACCTGCCAAAAGGTGAAAAAAGCAAAGTGAAGTGATATGAGATAAAGGTGCCAGTCCTTTATGTTACCTGAAAATTACTTCAGCTGGCAGAGAAAGGGCTAGCAACAATGAAGGGAGAATACAACAGTAGCCCACCTCCTCTCTGGCTGCTCCAAAGTGATTTAAATCAACAATCAGTGATTAGAATTCAAATCCCTAGTATTTGGATGACACAGTCCTATTGGCTTCCACAAGCTACATACAAGCTTGAAACAGGGATAGGGGGCTGAGGGATGGTATAGGTATCTACTGTCTACCTAAGAGATGAAACTGACTGAAATTAACCATAATTCTTCATCCAGGCCTTTCCTTAGAAATTGTATCTTCAAAAGACCCTAGAGATCAAAAAAAGTTACCTCAGACAGATTATACTAGTTTAGTTATTGTCTAAGAAGGAAGAAAGATTCCTGGTGCTTCCTACTCTATGATCTTACCAGAATCTTCTTTAAAGATTATTTTTATTCCAATTCATGTATATTTTCCTCAGATGAAGACTGGGACTAAAAAACAATATGAAAAATTAGAATCCTAAAAATTATAAATCATAAAAGATGAATATAATCCAAAAATTATACAAGATGACAATGATATAAATAGAAAATCTTAGCTTTCTATTCTGGAAAAACAAATGAAACTGATAGTGCATTGTTTAAAAAAAAGGTAGAGTCTAAAGACTAGAGGTCAATGGTAGATTACCTCAAAATAGATTACCTCAAAATATTAGGCAAAGAAGAACATAATGTTTCAATGAGGAAAGAATCCTATATTTGTCTATGAGTCAGGCCAAACAAAAATAATAAAGGTATAATTTGTAAAGGATTAACAAAACAAAGTATAAGTACATTCTGCAGGTAGTATATGATTGGATCTTTCACAAAAATTTTTGTGGAGTCATTTTAAAAAGAGGTTATTTGTGGAAATGAGGACCAAGCAGAATTCTGACTATGAAGAAAAATTTCATTTTTAGAGATAAAAGAGTGTAATTTCAATAACTATTAAGGAAGCAAAATTAAAAGACACTTAAATGTAAGCATTTTAATGATCACTATTAAATAACAATTATCCAATATAATATTAAACTTACTTTAAAAGGAAGAAACTGAATAAAAGTTTAAAGTATAAAATTTTGACAAATATAGTAGAATTTTATAGAAGTTAATGTTGTTTTTAGGTGCCGCCAAGTTGGATCTGACTCATAGTGACCCTACGTACAATAGAACAAAACACTCCCTTATTCTGTGCCAGGCACATGGTCTTTTTTATGTTTAAGCCCATTGTTGCAGACACTGTGTCAGTCCATCTAGTTGAGGGTCTTCCTTCTTTTCATTGACCTGCCACCTCCCAAACATGATGGCATCTCCAGGGATTGGTCCCTCCTGACTACATGTCCAAAATACATCAGATGCAGTCTAGCCATCATTGCTTCCAAGGAGCACTCTGTTGCACTTCTTCTAGGATATTATCTGTTGGTTCTTTTTACAGTGCATGGTATATTCAATATTCATCTCCAGCACCATAATTCAAAAGCATCAATTCTTCTCCTCTCTCCCTTATTCAACTTCCAGCTTTCACAATCATATGGTGAGCCTGAAAATACCATGGCATGAATCAGGTACACCTTTGTTTTCAATGTGACATCTTTATTTTTCAGCACTTTGAAGAAGTCTTTTGCAACAGCTTTTCCAAGTGTAATGGACAAAGTAGAAGAAACAAAACTATATGTTTCTTGTTTTTAACCTGTGTCCCTGTTTAAGATGATTAACACCTGAGATCCCACTTGTCTGTCAGCCAGGCATGCTATGGGGGCTTGCACATTGCTGTGATGCTGAAAGCTATGCTACTTGTATTTCAGAATTCAGCAGGGCCACCCATGGTGGACAGATTTTGGCTGAGCTTCCAGAGTAAGACAAAGTAGGGAGAATGACCTGGCAGCCCACTCCTAAAACAATTAGCCATTGAAAACCCTATGAATAGCAGAGAAGCACTGTCAAAAAGAGTGCCAGAAAATGACACCCCTATGCAGGAAGCCATTCAAGAGACAACTGGGGAAGAGATGACTCTTCAAAGTAGAGTCAACCTTAATGATGGGAAAGGAATACAGCCCATGGGACCTCATTTTGCTGATATGGCATGACTCAGAATGTGAAGAAATACATTTGGCTACGACAATGTGCTTACATAAAACATAAAAAGATCATGTGCATGGCAGTGTTGGGTAGTATTTAGTTCTGCTGTACTTACGGTCGCTATGAGTCAGATTCAACTTGACAGCAGATAAGAACAACAAAAACAACAACCTGAGATAACATATACTCCTCTAGGAGTGTGATTCAAGCTTTTCACATTCTTCCAAAGATCCTTTTTACTATGGTAATAAGACTCTTAAATACTAGCCAGTTGAAAATGCAGTTCTTTTCTTAATATGTCCCCAGCCTATTTTTAGTAGAAAATTGAGCATTCAGGAAAATTTTCTTCAACATTCCTAGGTCTCTTGAATAGTTGTGAACAAATACTTACAATATGTTGGAGAGTGCATTCATTTACTATTTTTTTTGGAGTTCTCACATATATATGCATATAGATGTGTCTGTTTTTAAACATATATATTTATAATTCCCTAGTATTTTTATTGGGCTGGGATTTAGCTCAGCTGGTAGAGTATTGTGCTGCAGTCTCTAAGGTCCCGAGTTCAAATCCCAGCACCGCAAAAAATGGGAGAAGGACCTGGCAATCCACTCCCAAGGCAAGCCTGAAACATTCAGCCATTGAAAACCCTATGAGGGTCGCTATGAGTTGGATACCAACAACAACAACAAGTTGGATACCTAACAACAACAACAACAACAACAACAGTATTTTTATTAAAATACTGACAAATGTAACATGAAGTTCAAAAGATTGTGTTCATACATTACTTCTGGGAATACAAATTGGCATGGTATAAATTGGTATGATCCTTCTGCAGAACAATGTATAATAAATGCCTAAAGCCTTAGATTTCACATTCTCTTTGATCTTTTTTTATGTTTGAAATTTTTATTAATAAATAAGTATATGTAGAATATTTTATCTAAAAAGATGTTAGCCATAATTTTTTAAAAAGAGTGAAAAACTAAGCCTCCTTTTTTGTAAATAGGAGATATATTAATTGACTATGATATAATCACATAATAGAACTGCTGATACTCCTCCACTTATGATGGGACTATGCCCTGGGATAATTCTATTATAAACTGAAATTATTCTAAGGCTAAAATGCATTTAACATACTTAACCTACTGAGTATCATTCTTTAGAAACACACGACATTTTTGTAGAGTAAGTTGTTCACCCTCATGATTATATGGCTGACTAGGAGCTGTGGCTCCTTGCTGCTGACCACCATAGCAAAAGAATATAGTACTACATACTGCTAGCTCAGAAAAAGATCGAAAGTTAAAATTTGTAGCACACTTCCTGAGTGCATATTACTTTTACACCATCATAAAGTTAAAAAAATCCTGAGTGATACCATTGTAAATACATATTGAACTGCTTATATATGCAATTAATAAAAATGATGGTCAATTTCTTAAGAATACATTGAATGAAAAATTATGTTATAAAATACTATATGTAACATATTTCTAGCATTTTAAAGATTTGCAAACTAACACACATGAAAATAAATATATCTGGAAAATATAAAATGTTTTACGTTGTCTCTTTCAAATGATGATATTATGGTTATTTTTTATTTTGTTCTCTGTGTTTATCCATATTCTATAAAGTTCCAACAATAAATATGTATAACCTTCAGAATAAAAGAACAAATATTATTTCTAACATCAAATTTAAAAATAAAAGTTATACAATACAGTGTGTGTAAAGACACTGTGGGAACCCACGGTAAAGGGATACCTTTGTGTGTAGTCAAACCAAGAGATATGTCTTTCAAGAGATATCCATTAAATAAAAAGGATGGTATGTAACTAGTATATGAGGGGAAAGCACTAGATTGCTTAGGTTTTAACACAGTTTTTGTTATTTGATTATTGAAAGACTGAGCAATCATTAATCTTAATTTCTCTTACTTTTTTTACCTGTAGAAAAATATATTAATACCTCCTTTTATCCCCAAGAGTTACTGTGTTATTCTAATATATGAGTGAATGTGGACATATTTTATAACTATAAAGCAATAGTAAAGTTTATAATAAAATGGTTGTTAAAACAACAAAATAAGGAGGAAAGCATACAATCAAATGAATAGCAAAACTTCAGCAAAAAGAAAAAAATTAAAATAAATCAATAAAAGGAAAAATCTTAGCCAAACTTTCCAGTTCTCTATGGTTCCTTAGTTGGAAAGTAATTATAAGAATATATAAGACAACTATGAAATCCTATTCCTTTTCTTAAATATCTCCTCTTAAGCCAGTCAGAAGTAGCCCTGATAAGACTAACAGGTCTATTGGTCAAAATTCCCTTCACAACACATACACCATATGCAATGCAGAAGACACTAAAAGTGCTATGAGAAAATACTCTTCTATTTTTCCCTTCTGTGGCACACAAATGTTAAGAGAACAATAATAACTATAATTTTCATCTAATGGCTATTCTGTCCCAGGAAATACACTAAATACTTTTTATACCATCTTAGCTTTGCAATGATCTTATTAAGGGGATATCATTAAGTAGCAAAGTCAAGAACACACAGATGACCAGAGGCAGGGCAGGGATTAATGTCCATGTGCTTAACCAGTGCATTGAAGTGCCTTCTGTCATGTTATCTTGATAGATATTGTACAAGGTAAGATATTGGACCTGTCCTTAAAAATATTGACATTTACCAGTGGAAATAAGACACCCATGCATTCCTAAACAAAATCATTTTCTTTCTAAGAAGAGTTGGCATTGTATATGTGTCTCAAATTTAAGTTTTTTCACAAGTCATTCAGACAGAGATAGCATCATGTGTAAAGTTACTACATTAGGAAAGACAAGCATAAACCTGGGTGTAGCAACACATGCTTGTAATCCCACCCCTCAAAAGGCTGAAGCAGGAGGACCACAAGTGTGAAGTCAGCCTGACCTACAAAGACTGTTCTAAGCTAGCTGTGGTTACAGGGATTTTCATAATAATCATGTGTAGAATTATATGCACAGTATATGCATTATAAACTGTATTATATTAAGAATGCATATTTTATTAGGAAGACAACAATATGCTACCTGAGAGTAGAATGTGACCAATTCAGCACCATAAGTCTTATTATAGTACACGTTCAGAAGCAGTTATTGAATAGATGCTCAGCGTTGTGTTTTTAAGAATAATTACTTCAAGATGTATATGTGAAATATTTGGGCCTGGGGAGAGTAAAGCAGGGATAGCACTATAAGATGGTGGAAGAGTGTAATCTGGCAGCAGAAATGAAGGTGATAAGAGTGGAAAGGAAGGGAGAGGCAAAGGAAGGGACAATGCCAAAAAGGGCAGATGGAGTGAGCATGTGATGAAGAAAGATTTCTCATCACAAAGATTTCTCAGAGATATTTCTTACAGTGTCATCTCAAAATTCCAAGGAATTTACCCTATTGTCAAAACATACAGGGAGGAGAAGTTATTTGGTAAGGAGAACTAGACTTGTTGAATTTGAGGTGTTAGGGGGAATTTTACACTACTGAGATTAGAGCTTGGGACATGGAATTCAGAGTAATCCCCAGAGTAGGTTGGTGAAGATTTGGAATCAAATGATGATAGAAACAATGAGGAGAATTATAGGCAAAGAACCTGCTTCAGAAAAAAATTTTAGGAACATTAACATGGAATTGTGTGGCAAGGAGAAAACCAACTAAGGAGAGAGGAATTTAAGTACCAAAAAAATCTATCTCTTTCTGCCACACCTTATTCATGGTTCCTGAAAATTTAAATATGTTTCACACTACTGATGCATTTGTCCTTTATATCTCTGTATACCATTCTTCAGAGCTCAACAGGATGCAAATATTGTATACAAAGCACATTGCTAAATATTCTCCAGATTCAAAGCATCCAAGTATAACATGGTCCCTATTTAAGTCATTCATCACTATTTGCTGGCTTTTATAGACAGTGTATTTTCTTAGATGCAACTACTTCATAAAACACCAGGAGAAATTGCATTATGTTGAAACACAGTGATATCTAGTATAACCAGAAGATAAAGAAAGGGTTCTGAACTTCCTTTTCCAGTATTAATGCCATGATCCTAATAATTCTTGCAAAGCAAATGATGGGCTTTGAAGTGCCTAACTGATGAATATAATTAAAAGCTAAATTTCCTTGGGAAGGGAACAAAGCCCTTGTCTTCAGAAAACAAGAAGCTGAGTGTTAAACCATTGTTTTGTTTCAAATGTAGGTATATTTTGTTAGATGTTAATATTTATGGCATCAAAAATAGAACAGTGTTTTTAATAAAGGACAACTGATTATGAATATGTTGGAACTAAGAAAATATTGACAATTCCTTCTCTACTCCATATTGGTTTCCTTGTTAAAACATAGAATTTTTTTGGCATTTGGAAAGAAACAATCAATTCTACAAAATATTATTGAGCGTCCATAAATACAGTGAAAGATTTTATTGTCTGGATGAGGCAAAAATTGCCTAAGATAGAAACATCCAAGATTCACCTGCAATGCATCACATGCAAGGTAACTACCTTCCTCTAAGTTCACTCAAGCAGAAAATGAACAGCTGCCCATGATGATCAGATAGAAAGAAAATGCCACTTCCAGGAATAAAAGTCTCATTTTGTTTTTTAAAAGTGAAAGAAATATTCTGCCACTTTTGTTGAAATAGCAAGAAAGCTAGACTTGATAAGATCACAGGCATGGAACTTATCAGTTGTACTTGTGTTTACCAAATTTTACAATTATATGTATAACCAACAGATAATCAAAAGTAGTCTCAAAACTGGCAAAGATAAACATTCTGGTTTTGATATTGGGTAAATCATTTTGAGGTTTCAAAATGTATTGTTGAAAACACAATTTTACCAAGATAATCTCTGTTGTTGTTGTTGTTGTTGTTGTTGTCCTTGTTAGGTGCCATCAAGGTGGCTCTGACTCTTAGCATCCCTATGTACAACAGAAAGAAACATTCTCCAACACTGTGCCATGTCGGCCACTATGTCTGTTCTTCTCTGCTATTCATAGGGTTTTCATTGGAGGGTTGTTTCAACAATTTCTAGGTCTTGACTATTTGGAGGTTCATAAACTATACCAATTTATCATTCTATCCTTGGAACATTTCAAATTATTTTACCCCATACAAAACCAAAACTCTTCTTAAAACAGAGATCTGTTTCAATTAACCACCTATTATTCATTGTTTCTCAGTAGTCAATGGGTACAATAAAAAAAATGCAGCTAATGCTTCAGGAAAACTGCTATTAATCCTCAAATTGCTGATCTGAAAACCTCAAGTGAAATAGACAAAGAATGCTGTGTAATAAGCAGCTTCAACCAACTACTAATTGAAGAAACTATACATTCAAAATACAGCCCTGTCCTTCACTTGTTTACTCTGCTGTCATGCAAAGGGCTGTGAGAGGGAAAGTGCCAAAGAGGCAAAGAATTAGACATAATATCTTGGGGAAAGGAAGGCTGTTCCACTGATAGGAAATAATGAATAATTTTTAATTTATTACCAGTTATTAGTACTGGAGATAGTTCCAAAAGTATTTTGAGTGATGTGATAATACTGTGAAAGCAAAAGTTCTTCAATGTCCAAGACTTGATATTCGTTGAAAATTGTCCTCATTATCCTACAGACATACATTTTAATGTTTACCCCAAAAATCATTGTGTTCACAACCACTATAATCAGATATGTGAGGAATCATGCAAGACTTGTGACTTTAAGATTCTAGTCAAATTCACCAATAAAAAAGTGGGTTTAGCTACAATTCAACCCAAACCTTTGTGGCTTTTTGACACCATGAAGCAATAGACAGTGAAGAATCAAAAAGTACAAAATTGTGTGAAGAAAGATTAATATTTTTTTCTTATCTAAGATACAGCTGCTAGTGCTGAAGAGATGACAATTTTTAAAAGGCTTTCTGTTACAAAAAGCGAGATCAGTAATTTCTTACATGGAAATTTATAATAACAAAATGCAAGCAGGAAAATACACTGTAAAGAATTGTTGAAAAAAGGCTCAGGTGGATAAAGAATTTCCAAAAGTTTCCTCAGTGATGCTTGTCAAACTCTGTCCAGAGAACCCCAGCTCAGGTGTGTGATTATTTTGGTAGTTTTCAATTTTTAGCAAGAAAATAAGTTAGCAACTTGAAGATAAGAATTCTATAGAGTTCACTATAGTGTTTGATGTTAAATACAACTGTATAAGATCATTTCCTTGGATTTTGAAAATTAAAATCCTATGCTATCTTCTGGAGAAAGCTTTACATTGAATAGCGCCCTACTATATGATAAAAATTTGATTTAAAATATGATTACATATAGTGTGTGTGATGATGTCTATAATTTTGGGCGCTAGGTTATTAGTTACAAATGTAACCTTCATTTCAATAGCATTTGGAGGGAGCAGTTTGATATGTCTCATTTCAATTTATAGAACATATTCTAGAAACAAAAATCTGTCATAATTTGTCATAACTGCCAGGACTGTCTGCAGAACTTCAGTGGTGCTTTATAGCTAATACCACACCACCCACCACACATCTGCATAATGTATTAAACTTTACAAACAATATCGCATCTATTATTTTATTTCATCTTCAAAATGGTACTATAAAGTGGGTGGGGCAAGGATTATGAGCTGAATTACACTTATGAGGAAAATGAGGTAATAATATATCATTGGCAAAATCTGCACCAGAATTCAAGTCACCTGGCTTCAAAATAATGCCTGCTCCTCCAAAGAGCAGCTTGATATTTTTAGAGACTTAATACAGTCAATGAATAAATTCAAACCATGGGTTAAAGATGTTGAGAATATCAGAGTGACTGTCAATGAATATACCCCTGTGGCATACTCTCGATTCTTAAGAGGATCTATTCACAGAAAATATAGAAGGGGGGTGGGCAAGAAAACTGCTTTTCCTTCCTGACAGAGATAGTTTCCTGTTCAAGAAACCCACTTCAATGGCTAGGCAAATTTATGTTGTTGGTGGTGGTGCCATTGAATCAATCTGGTCCAACCCATAGTAACCCAATGTACAACAGATGGAAACACTCCCGACACTGCCATGCACTGCACTGTGTCAGTGCTTCTCTGCTATTCATAGAGTTTTCAATGGCTGATTGTTTTGGGGATTGCTTTGGGAGTGGGGTGCCACATCCTTCTCTCATTTTTATTGTTCTGGGGATCAGATTCAGGGCCTCAGAGAGCACAGAGCCCCACTCTACCAACTGAGCTAAGCCCCAGCACAGGCAAGTATTATAGCATCTCCAATACAACATACATAATAATTTTGATTGCCTAATTACCATGTAGCATTATCTACTTATCTTCCCCCTAGTTAGTGCGCTCCTCAAAGGAAGAAACTTGCCTATATTTTTCTACCACTTATTGCCAGGCACATTGAAATTACTCAATAATAGCCTATGGCTATACCAGTCTGATTGTGCTCAATCTCATCTGAAGTTACTCAATAAAATCTGTGGAAAGAAGGAAGGAAGGAAGGAAGGAAGGAAGGAAGGAAGGAAAGAAGGAAGGAAGGAAGGAAGGAGGGAAGGAAGGGGAGAGCAGACACTTAGAACTGCATTTTGCAAACCCTCTGCTGATTGACTGTATAACCATAAAGAATTAAGGAGAAACACAAACAAATCTTTGAAGTTATCAAAACAAAGCATAGATCTTGAAATGAGGATGTAGCTCAGAGGTTCAGTGCTTGCCCAGCCTGCACAAGGCCCTGGGTTCAAGCTCTAGCATCATAAAAGTAAAGGATTATCTTGAAACCCAGAGATTGACTTGATTACAAAAGCACTAGTAGTTAGCCCACATTAAAGCAATTAACCTTTTAATATATGTCAGTAATAAATAGGGTAACTTGACCAAATTGTACCCAAATAGTTCTAATCCAGCCAAACTGACTTCTATGTTTCAATCTCATGAAACTGATTTATCATTCAGGGTAATATACTACATAAGAACTAGGGGTGTTTTATATGGTGTTAAGAATTAAACACTATTACTGGCATTTGTATCAAATAAAATTGCTTCTTTTTTGGCAAGCTAACTCAAACTAGGAAAATGAATTTGTTGAAACTCTTCATAAACCTTACATAAACCCTGCGATCCCCTAAATGTAAAACTCTGCTTATAAACATCGTCAGGGCAAAATTTCACCTTTAAACAGAATGATTGCTTCTATTTCCTGCAATGTTTACACAGAAACTCCTACAGAATTATTCTAAGAAAGAAATAGAAAAGAAAATCAATAGCAACATTGCTCTGTGAAATAACCTTTGTGGCAGGAACAGAACCAGAAGATTAAGATAAGGCCATAAAAGTATGAAATAATAAAGGCACCAAACTCAAACCCATAAAAAAGATTGAAGATGATTTCATATGTATATTATATAACCACACAATGAAATATAGGCATTTTTTCTGTTTCATAAAAACATTTTCAAGTAGTAATTAACACTGTTCTGTCTAACCTTATGGTATTTATAAGCCTTAATCAGATATTATTTGTTAAACTATACTTTACAGCATTATTGAAAATTTCTCAGTTTCTGAATAAAATCTTTTTTGAACTGGTATCATTACTTTAAGTGAAATTTTTGATATCAAAAAATCACATAATGCCTTTCTTTTCCTTCAAAATGACAATAGCTAATTGGGGAAATAACTGCATTTACTATTTATAGCCAACATTCTTCCTCATTATTTGAATTCTTCACTTTTTCTATTCCAAAGTTTCTGCAGGCATTACTAATAAGACTTAAATTTAAAACCTTTATTAATCTTATTTTAAATATTAATTTGAATTGAAAATTAGACATTTTACCTGAAATAATGAGCAACAAAAAATGATTTTGTCCATATATATATATATATATATATATAATCATAAAGAATACAGTATCCCAAGTAATTTGGAAGCTGACATAAATTTCCATGTTTCTTTAGTCTAACAAATCTCTAAGTCACATGGTTGAAGACCTCTGTACCAATGGTAACCTACTATTAATCATCAAGTGCAGTTAAGACTAGAGTTAAATTATCTTTCTTTCATCAAATCATTACAAGTGACAACTCAGCTTCTCCACCCAAGCCAATGGCCTCTGCAAACTGCAGAAAGATAAGAGTGATATCTAGCTGATATCACTCCAAAGGTTATTAATACTCTTCGCTTTTGCTAACTTTTTTTTAGCTATTATGCTTCTTCCTCAGTGTTACAACCTACTTTAAACCTTCACTATGGAGATGTTCCATCTGTTCTTTTACAGTTGAGAACTGAAAAATATCCTTTGCTTTCATTGGTAAGTATTCCTCCAAAGTTCTCTTGTCTGAACAAATCCTCACACAAATAAAAATTGGTGATTATTTGACACATAAAAAAGTGCAAATGTACTTACTTTCTCCTGATGTCTTTTAACATATATGCATGCTTTGATCTATTCTTGATGTTATTAATTTAAGAATGTGAATTTCCAGCATCATACAGACACAAGAAAACATATGGATTTGCAGGACCGAACCAAGTTCATAAGCAAGGTGACAATGTTTGAACATCACACTTGATCTTATTGCAACTATGACTTTGAGCTAAGTTCATAATGATTAGTTGTTCCTTCTGAAAGCATCCTACCCAGTCTCATAGTGTTCCTTTCCCTCCATTTGGGCATATTGATTTACATTGTATTTCAATTTTGAAATTCACCTACACCAACTTCACATTGTTTAGTAAATTTTTATTTATATAGTATTAAAATAAATTGCATAGTTGACAGTATTCTGTCATATCACTTAATTACATTAACATTATTGAAATTACATTTAATAAATTAGGCACATTTAAATAAATTTTAGCTAAGAATTTAAATAAATGAGAGCTATGCAGCCCAATGACAGAAGAAACCACTTCAGTACAGGTGTGGCAGAAAGCACTCTCTACTTTCCATGTTAAAATGGTTTAGTTTAATTGCAAGACATGGAGAGATTCATTCTATGGTCAGGATATTATCTCTTTTGCATAAGATCAAAAAAGTTTTGAAGGGAAAGTGTCAGGAATAAGAGAGCAAAAAAGATCAGAAAAAATATTAGACACCATTCTTTTCTCTTTAAAGAATTATCTAAAATGTCATAATGTCTCTTCAGGGCCATTTTTAATGGGCATTTATTAAGCACATACTATGTAACCAGCACCAAACTGAAATATCAGATTATTAGATGAGACTTTTCTTATTGCCTTTGCTTTTTGCAACTTGGGTATAAGTATTAGGACCAAAAGGAAATAAATACTTTATTTGCTAATTAATATGAGGGCAGATCCCCTGTCAGAGATTATGATCAACAGCAACCCCTATCCCAATATATAAGACCATTTGAGGACTGAGAAAGATAAAAGGTGTTCTTAATAGAGTACATGCCATGTTTGTTCTCCATTCCCTACCAAAGTAATCAAGTTAAAAGAGAATTCCAACATATTTACTAATGTCAGGTACGTGGCTGAAGACTTTAGCATGTCTATTTCAGAACCCTGGAAGTGACATGATTTACTCTCATTGGAGGGAGGCAGAGACAGCTGAAGAACTTATGACTGCATTTGACACATATGTGACTATTGTGTCTTGGATCTATACAAGAATCCAACAAGGTGCCTCCTCCTCCCCTGGAGGTTCTGAAAGCAAGGGGCTTTCTGGAACACTGTATGCTGGTGGCAAAAGAACCTAAGAAGCAAAGGAGAAAAGACTTCTTTCAGTCACGTCCAAATATGTCTGTGCTTTTCTGATATTTATAGGGTTTTAGATGGCTGATTATATCAGAAGTGGGCTGCCAAGTCCTTCTCCCAAACCTACAGCACCTGGTATTCGCAGGCAGTCTCCAATCCCAGTATTAGCCAGGCCCAACTCTGCTTAGCTTCTAAGACTTGACAAGATCAGACATCAGGTTGGTATGGCTGTAGACATTTATTGAATAAATACTATAAAATGAAAGTCATTGATTGAGTGAAACAGCTGGTATAGAATATCAGGGAACATCTCCTGGGAGGGCTGGGCTGAAAATTCACCTTAGGAATTTTAAAATCTTGATTGTTACGAACTAAAAAATATCTTAGAGGCTAATTACAACTAGTATTAATTGGAAGACATATATAAACACTCCTAGTGATGCTGAAAATATTTGTTGGTGGCAGTGCTGTGGAGTTTTGGAAAAGTTGCAGTCAAGTAGGAAGGAAGCTTAGCACCAATAGGCTGATAACATATGGATGACTCACAATGAAATAACTTTTGTGCTAAAGAATGAGGTTGCAGAACACTTAAAAGAAGAGGTTTATCAGTAGTTTGGAATGGCTTTATGGGGAAGGCAAGACTTTCACTGAGTCTCAACACTGAGTACTAATGACTTAACATAAAAAATCACCAATGATGGGCTGGGCATGGTGGCGCACACCTGTAATGCCAGAGGCTCGGGAGGCAGAGGCAGGAGGATAGCAAGTTCGAGACCAGAGGTAGTCTGCGTAACTTAGTGAGACCCTGTCTCAAAAAGTAAAATTTAAAAAAAAATGGGCTGAGGGTGCAGCTCAGTGGTCCAGCACTTGCAGAGCATGTAAACGTGAGGCCTTGGGTTCAACCCCCAGTACCGCAAAAAAAAAAAAAAAAAAAAAAAAAAAAAAAAAAAAAAAAAAAATCACCAATGATGAACCAAAACAAAATTGTAGAGATGATCAAGTCTGCTCCTGTACCTCTCCCCCCATGCATTATCTTGTCTCATCATTCCCTGCCAAAAAGAGCATCCCTCATATTTTAGTCTATCTCCAAGGAATACAATCAAAGAACAGTCTTCCAGGAACTTAATTATCCTTCCTTGGAGGAAATCCTCTCTTTCAGCATGAAGGCAAAAAGTAAAGCTTATTTCATCTTGTTCTGCCTCTATCCATGCTTGTTAATTTTACAACATGTTTTGATATTGGAATATTAAAAAAACTACAGCTACTGTACTGGCATCTGGTGCTATTGGCAACATGTAAAAGATAACCACCAGTGGGAATTAAAATATGCCTTTTCCTTGGAATGCACTGGCTCCCTAATTCACAATGGAAAAAAAGATAGTATTGTTATAGAAGTAATTGATAAATCACTGGATTTATAAATCTTACCTACTAAATAATTTTAAAATAATGGCTCTGAAATTTGACTACATACAGGAATTAACTAAGAATACCCAACATATTCTGATGCATGGGTTCTACTCCTTTAAAAATTCTAAGTTAATATGTTTGATTGCAGTCTGGGTATAGGGATTGTTTCAAGATCTCCCCATGTAGGTAACCTCTATTTATTGACTGGTCTTGCCACAACTGCCTCTGAGCCATGGTCCAGAACTATACACCTGATTTACTCCTGGGTAAAGAAAGCTATGAGTCCAGGCTACCAGAATAGCTAGATTCTCAAAATTTCTCAAACATAAAAGTCCATGAGTTTTTGTTCTGAAATGAAAATACTGTGAAAATTCTTTGAATGTTCTCATTTTTCCCAAGGGTATTTTTTTCAATTCGTCTAATTGCGTCAGAACAATATGTTGTTTGGATGCAAATTTAATCTTCCTTTTAATAAAAAGGCTGTGTGTCTGCATTATTGAGGGAAACTAGTGGCCCAGGGATGTACATGATGAGGGATGTACATGACTAACATTATGAACAGGTATCACGAAGCCTGGAAAGTAGAAAACTCATAACTTTTATACCAACTTTAAATGGCATGGTAGTAAATGTAATAATCATTTTTCCATCTTCCATACTAGTTGTGGGGAATTAATGCCTGCAAGCCAAGAATATACTCAACCAAAGGTACCTGTGTGTGTCACCTTAGCTGAAACTTGGGTAGTAACACAATTTGGCTTTAAAAAAAAATCCGGGTTCATTTAAGGTGACATTTGTGTAGAGGTAGAAGTGGAAACTTGAGCGAAGCAAGCCATTAGAGAGTACATTTATTGGAGAGGAAATAGAATTAATGGGGCTTTGACTTTTTTCCATCTTACATTTTCTTTTGTTTTTACCCACATATACATATTGATGATGAGTCAACTGGAATGTTTTCAAGGTTGCCAGAAATGTCTGAGCCTGTAGTTTACTTAAGGTTGTTTGCTGGAAGTCGACTGATATAGAGTATAAATTGGAAGGCCAGTGACCAAACTCATATTTTGCAAATTGCCTCTGCTCTGAGTGGCTGACAGTCCCAGGTCTTATGTAAATGTAGCCCCCAAAAGAGTATCTGCAGGTGTTTCTTCAATAGTCAGATATAGCCAAAACTCTTGCTTGAATTTTTAGGTGGGAGATGGTGATTTCCTACCCCCCTTTATAATTTACTCATTCTTCTTATAGAAAAAAAACAATTGTACACCTTTCTCATTCTGTATAAATACCAACAATTTACTCTTTATGAACACTGAGGCATTCAAAAAAGAGTGGATGGACACATTGCTTGCCAGAGGTATCTCCAGACAGAATACGATTTTTTCATATAGAGAACATTCATTAGCAGCATAAACAAATATATCTCTGTAATATAATAATAGTTCATATTAAGCAAGTATTCTGTACTGCATCTAACACGCAATTACTAGTTTAAGTAAGCCGTTTGTGGGGTTGATGCTATTTTCATTTTTCAGATCAGGAATCAGAGGCATAGATTTTAAAACACTTGCTGAAAGTCGCACAGAAAGTTGGGGAGGCAGGAATCAAATACAGGCAATGTGCCTCCAGGTCACCCACTCTCTTAACTATTGCACTAGTGCCAGGTCCTTCTCCATATATATATATGGGAGTGGATTGCCAGGCCCTTCTCCCATTTTTGCGGTGCTGGGAATTGAACTTGGGACCTCAGAGACTGCAGCACAGTGCTCTACCAACTGAGCTAAATCCCAGCCCATATATATATATATATATATATATATATATATATATATACATATATATATATATATATATATATATATATATATATATATAATATATATATATATAGTATATATATATAATATATATATATATATATATATATATAATATATATATATATATATATATATATATATATATATATATATATCATGGCAATCTTAGAATCATATTGACCACTTCATTTCATCCCACATGTCAGAAACTCAAATGTTTGTGACCATGAGCCATGGAAATACATTTTACATGGTAACTACCATATTTATATTCATATATATCACATATGATTTTAAAATTGAATGTAAATTTTCAAAATCAATTTTAATATTAGAAGTCATATCTTCTATTTTATAACCATTTTATTCTAGTTTGCTTAGGAAATTAGTAGGACTCTATTTTTAGTTCTCATTAGTTGGTTATAATCCACAGGTTGAATAATATTTCTAAAGCTGTTATAAACAAATGGGTGATACTCAAAGGATTTTCACCATAGAAGGCACAGGCTAGACTATCACTTCAACTGTATCACTTTAATAGCACTCATTAGCTGCCCAATCATAATTTCTAATCATTTGCCATGCTTATACAAAAGAAGACAGATGAAGCAAAACCAAGTCTAGTTGTTAGATACTTAAAAAGCAGAGTCTCTAGGCACTGTGGTGCATGCCTATAACCCCAGAGATTCCAGAGGTGGGGGCAGGAGGATCACAAGTTCCAGGCCAGACGCAGCCTGCATAACTTAACTAGACCCTGTTTCAAGATAAAAAATAAAGTGTGGGCGAGCAGCTCAGTGGTAGAGTGCTTGCAAAGTATATACCAGGCCTTGGGTTCCACCCCCTAATACTGAAAAATTAATTAATTAGTTAAATTAAGAAAGGAAAGTCTCCACTAATGGGCCAAATCTATATTAGAAGAATGTTAAAGGAAAAATCATAGTTCCTTGCCCCAGACCTGTTTCAAAGGGCAACGAAGAGGCAGTTACCTTTTTAGGGTTATTAACACAACTGGCATACCTGCAAGAAAGAAAGAAGAAAGAGAGAGTGATATATATAGAGAGAGAGAAGGAGAGAGAGAGAAGAAGGAAGGTAGGTAGAGAAAGAGAGAAGAGAAGAGAAGAGAAAAGAAGAGAAGAGAAGAGAAGAGAGAGGAAGAGTGAAAAAAAGAGAAAAAGAAAGAAAAGAAAGAAAAGAAAAGGAAAGAAGGAAATGAGATGTCCATAGGCTCCCCCTTCTTGTTCTATGTTCATCTTCCTGGCCACTGATCAGCTAAAAACCAGTTTCACTTGCTAGAGAATAAAAAGCCAAATGTATACAAAAGTGCTCTCAAAAATAGCCTATAAACATGTATTAGAAACAGATGACTAGTATGGCCCTCTCTGCTCAATTCACTCTTACACAAATGTCTATGCAACTACCAGGAGAGAACTCAGAATCATTTTCTAAACAAAAGAATATGAAAATACATCATCAGAATGTGAGGGGGAAGTTAACATGAGCATTGTATGATGGAATGTATGTGTGGAAATGTCATAATGAAACTAGTTAAGTTGTACATTCAAAATTACTAATAAAAATGTTTTTTACAAAGAATATGAAAATGCTCCCACGGGCTCCTGGAAGAACTGTACTGCAAGTATGAGAACTTAAAAGACAAGGTAAAGATCCTTCAGAAACGCCACAAGCTGATTAAGAGTAACTATTTTTGTTGATGTTCAATTGTTTTGCTGCCCTAATATAAAACATTCCAGCATATTTGGACTCTTAGTTCTCTCTTGGAATATGCCTTTTTTTTTAAGAGCACTGATTTTAATTAGAAATACAAAACTGAAAATAATGAAGTAACATGTAAAAAAATGAATTGAACTTAACAAAGACTGAGAGGTTCTTGAAGAAATCTCCATCCAATTTTTGTTTTTTCTTGAAATCTGGGACAGGGAAAGGGTTCTAAAGTCAGTATGCAGAAAATGAAAACAAACTTGACTCTAGAAGAGAGAGATTTACCTCTGCTTCCTCACCACCACCAAAATAAACAAACAAAAATGTGGAAAGATAGCCACTAGGTTTGGCAATTCTGGAGAAACTACGTTGCCTATTCATATCTGGCTTTCAGATAACTAACTTTTCCTATAACTCATTAACCTTAATCTTCAATCCTAAAGGAATAATACACTTCACAGACCTGATCACAGACCTGATGTATGTGTGGCTATATATGTGTGTGTGTGTGTGTGTGTGCATATATATATATATATATATATATATATATATATGCCCCCACGTGTCCGTTTGTTTTGCTGTGGGGGCTTGTGTGTTGCTGTGCTTCTGAAAGCTATGCCATTGGTATTTCAGATACCAGCAGAGCCACCAGTGGTGGGCTAGTTTCAGTTGAGCTTCCAGACTAAGACAGACCAGGGAGAAGGACCTGGCAGCCTTCTCCTGAAACAATTAGCCACTGAAAATCCTATGAATAGGAGAGAAACACTGTCAAATATAGTGCTGGAAAATGATACCCCCAGGCTGAAAGGCATTCAAGAGACAACTGGGGGAGAGTTGCCTCCTCAACGTAGAGTCAAACTTAATGACAGGAATGGAGTAAAGTCACTGGGTCCTCCTTTTGCTGGTGCATACCACAAAATGAATAGAAACATACTGGATGCAATATTGGTCTCAAAAATGAAAAGATTATGTGCATGGCACAGTATTAGGTAGTGTTTTGTCCTATTGTACACGGGGTTGCTATAAGCCTGATCTGACTTCATGACACCTAACAACATACTATATATTGAAATTCACATTTCTTCATTACCCTCTGATCATTTCCTTGTCACTACAATTGCATCTTCTAGTCCAAGGGGTAACTAATCAGGACTTTCAGGATGGATTTTTGGGAATGCATATGTCCTTGCTGAGCATTATCCTAAGAATTGTTGTTGTTAGGTGCAGTGGAGTCGGTATGCAACTCATAGCAACCCTCATAGGGTTTTCAATGGCTGACTGTTTTATCGGGATTGCCTTGGGAGTGGATTGCCAGGCCCTTCTCCCATTTTTGTGGTGCTGGGAATTGAACTCAGAACCTCAGAGACTGCAGCGCAGCGCTCTACCAACTGAGCTAAATCCCAGCCCCATATCCTAAGAATAGTCATTATGAAATTCAGAAACAAGTCCTCAACAAACATTTAAAACTCATTTCAAAGCAGATAGCGTAAAAATGAATAAATATAAGGCGATAGGAAAGTCACTTTCAATAGAAAACAACTAGTCTGATGATGAAAAAGCTTTGATTCAATTGACTCTGATTGCTCCCAGTTCAAAATACCCTAAGCTTTTTCCATAGCAATGCATAACTACAATGACAAAGGTTAGCTTTTCATTCAATTATCAGAGTAATAAGGATACAAATAATATCTAAGAGTCCTAGCTGGCTTTTGCAGATTAAATGCAGTGGCCAAAACTGGCTTCAGAATAAGGTAGTGACCTTCATTCAGTCACAAAGATGCAAGTTAAAACCCATAAACAATGACATAAAGAGTATTTTTGTGATAATCATTTGGCATGCAAATTATTTTAAATCATTAGGAGGTAATGCACACCTACATGCATAATGAGTCCAATTTTTGTTAGCACACCACAAAGGACTTCCCTGCTGTGTGTTTTATACTGCTACTGCTTTATATTTTATGTCTTTGCATTAATGTTTTGATTTTCCTATACACATCCTTAGGCCATTTTATGAAGGGCATGACTTTTAAAATTTGGTCGATATATTAAATTAATGTAAAAAAAGGTCATGTAGCAAGTAGTCCTAAATCAATTTTCTGTGTTCCCTCTGCACACTCAAACCTTCCGATATGGTTTATTTATTATGGGTGATGCAGAAGTAAGATCTGGGCTCTAAACTCTGGCCATCTGTCATATTAACATGCACATGCACAGTGTGTCCTTCTTCAGATGATGGATCCTATCACAAATCCTCTCAAAAGTCATATGCCAATCCCCTTCCCTACAAAAATAAGCAAAATCACTGTTGACTTATATCAACAAGGTATACATAAAGTAGAGCTTTTCTCTAAATTGGCCTTATGGTTATAATATTACTTTATCAACTCAGAAAACCCTCCCCAATATTATGCAAGTAGAAGAAATATGACAGTATAAGAGAGGAATGGAGGAAGGGTGGGAAAGATAGGGAGAGAAAGAGAAAATAACACTGTGGTGATTCAGAATAAAGGTTCTAGAACTAGACAGTATCTATCAGACCTGGTCCAGCCACTCACAGGTGAATGAGTCTGGTCTACTTAATTCATCTGTTTCATCTTCAGATTCTTATATTCAAAATAAAGGTAGTAACAATAGCATATTCAAAATAAGGACAATGATAATAAAAATACTCACCACAAGGGTTTTTTTGGAAAAAAATAAATTCCATGTAAAGTATTTTTCTCTTATTCAAAATGTTTATTATTACTATTATCAATAATAAAGATATGACTTCAATAGTTGGTATTCAAAAACCAAGTAAGGATATTATCAATGCTACCTTCAGATTCGGATTCAATCAGCCACTATACTAGTCACAGTTGTAGATTCATATCATATCAATGTCACAGCATGGCACAGCATTTAAGAACAAGGATCAGGTTTTAAATCTCAGCCCTATCACTTATTAGCTGTGTTCTATTGAGTAATCTTAACATCTCTGTAAAATAGATAATAGTATTTTTACTTTATAGTGCTGTTGGAAAACGAAATAAGTTAATATATGTCTAGCTCTTAGAACATCTCTTTTATTTTCTAGGCACATAACAAATATTTGGTGTTTTAACTATACAACTTATTTTAGAAAGGAGACACCCAAATATATAAAAAGCCAGAAAAATAGACGCAGTCTAGCTGTAAATTAGGGCTGGGATTTAGCTCAGTGGGTAGAGCACTGCGCTGCAGTCTCTGAGGCCCCAAGTTCAATTCCCAGCACCACAAAAATGGGAGAAGGGCCTGGCAATCCACTCCCAAGGCAATCCCGAAGCACTCAGCCATTGAAAACCCTATGAGGGTCACTATGAGTCGGATACCAACTCAACGGCACCTAACAACAACAACAGCTATAAATAAAAAAATAACTTTAGAAATCATAACAACCATTATAATAGTCATATTGTATGTACTCAGGTATGGCATGCTATTGCTCACCTACAATTTCATAAACTATCCGACATAGACTCATCAATAAGCCTGTAATGTGGATAGGACATGGATTTTCACAGTAGCCTTCATGAACTTGAAGGTCAGTGATTTGGTGAGCCACATAATAGTAAATAATAGAGGCAGTGCTAGCAAGGTATGGGCCTCCTCATCTAATGCCCATTATACTACTTCACAATGGCTGGAGAACAAAATCTAAAGCAAAGTCATTCAACATGCTATCATAGTAAGAGCCCCATCTCAAATAAGACAACGTGGTCACACAAAACATGAGCACAGTGCTTTCTGACTTGATAATTCTACAGAAATTATAGATAACACAAATATAAAATATAAAATATAAATTATAGATAACTGAATCTGCCTAACACATAGGATCTCTACCACAAAGATGCATGTTAGAGCTAACCAGTCCTAGTGAATGATAGTCGTGGAAAGAAAATCTGCTTTTCCTTTCCCTTTGACACTTCATATTCCCTTTGTTTCCAAAATCTATTAATCATTATTTTTAGCTGGAGGGGGTATTTCCTGAATAAGTTATTTGTTTCCTAAAAATATCTCTAATTTGTTTTTCTTTTCTTTTTTTTTTTTCAGTAATGGGGAGGTTGAACCAAGCCCCTTGCACATGCTAGGCTAGTGCTCTACCACTGAGCTGCACACCCAGCCCTCTTTTTACTTCTTATTTTGAAACAGAGACCTGCTAAATTGTTCATACAGGCTGTCTTTTGTCTCAAAGCTGTGATCCTCCTGCCTCAGCCTCCATAGTCTGCCGGATTACAGGCATGTGCCATAGCACCCAACCTTGATTTCCAATTTTTATTTAAGCATGAATATTTGTCATTTTGAGTTTGTATCATTGTAAATGAAAGAATATATGGAGAAATAAAGTATATACTCACAGAAATAAACACATATATAAACATACATATATACACACATATGTACTGTGTGTGTGTGTGTGTGTGTGGCTACTTACCTTCATTTACAACAAAGAAAAATGACTAAATCTTATACACTGAAGAACAAGATCAGGTAGCATTCAACTCAGAATTTATACATTACTAATGAGAAGGGGAAAAAAAGGAAAAAAAGGAATTTGTAAATACACAAATCTTTCCATTGACAAGGTGCCCTTTTTCTGCTTCTTTTTACTTTAACTCTGATTTTTTTCTTATATTATGGGCTTCAGACAATTCTGTACATTTCCCTTCTCTTGGAGAGAGGTCATCTCCATCATATCTTTTTAAGAAAGAAGGAATTCATGAGCAATTCATGGATACTGTCAGTTAATACGCATTTACTAAAGCCAGAACCTACTAAATACTGTGTTAGGTACTTAGAATTGAGTGTCTCCTCAAGTTCACCAGGAAGCCAGGGCCTTGTACTCTCATCACGATTCCCTTATACCATAATAAAATATATGCAAGATTTTTCTCTCCCATCTCAGAAGTTCAAAAGAAAAGGCAACTCTGATATATGAGTTTGGGTCAAATCTATTATGGTTTCATGTGTTTCAGCTCTGAATGGAATTTTAGAGATCAAATGTCTTTTTGGTCTAGAATTTTTTTAAATTTATAAATAACTCATTAGGGAATTCAAAAAGATTTCTGAAAACTCAGTATTTTAGATCAGATCTCTCTCTCTCTCTCTCTCTCTCTCTCTCTCTCTCTCTCTCTCTATCTCTCTATCTATCTCTTTTTGCAGAACTGGAGGTTGAACCCAGGGCCTTGCACCTGCATGCTTTGCAAGTGCTGGACCACTGAGCTGTGCCCCCAGCTCATTTTTTTTTTAACTTTTTGACACAGGGTCTCACTAAATTATGCAGACTGCCTCTAGTCTCGAACTTGCGGTCCTCCCGCCTCCTCCTCCTAAGGCACTGGGATTACAGGCCTGCACCACCTAGCCTGGCACAGACCAGGATCTCTTAAACTCTTGATGATTTACATGTCTAAAAAGATAATTCTTTGCTATGAGATGCTCCTCTGGGAATTTTAGGTTATTGAACAGTATCCTTGGCTTTTACCCATAAATAGTATCACCCCCAAGAAGTTGCCAAATATCTCTTGGGAGTAACCTTATTCTTGATTGAAAGCCTCTGTCTAGAACAAACTTCACTGAACACATAGAATCACATTACATAGGTATCCCTCAAGGATGGTATATAAGGGCCTAGAAATATGACTTTAACTTAAAATAATAACAACATATATCCCCCATATCCCCCGTCATGAGACAGCAAGGAACAGAGAAAGAGAGTTCAAACTTTAAGAGAGACACATCATTGATTTGAGATCTAGGCCTATTTGGGATTTTAGAAAGGTCATGTAATCTCTTTAAACCTTGGCTTTTTCTTATGGAAAATTTGGGAGTTGACTGCAAGACAGTCATATAGTCCCTCCTGATTAAACATTCTCTATGTATTTCAGATAAGGAATTCAGAAGGATCATTCTGAATTTGAGGTTCTAAGAACAATTAAATGACTTAAGTTACATTCTAAAATCAGTGTGAGTTGCAATCCTGGGAACAATTTGGTCAGCTAGCCTGAATATCTTTTAGTGATGTCAGCAATAGCTTGGCTGGATGGTATCACATGAGTAAATCTCTTCAACACAGTCTGTTCAACCTGGCCTATCCAGTGTTCTGCCTGTGATAACTTGAAATTTGAGGAGGTTTGGAAATTGTCCTTGGTGTCTCTGACTGTGGAGAGGATAGGCAATGATAAATGTCATCATCGTTAAAAGCCAAATCTTGCCAACTTTTTCACGCTACTTTTGTTCTACCATATTGCATATAATTTGAGATTTGTTGCCCACAAACCAGAAACTACAAAAGGTTGAAAGAAAACATTCTACTCTCTCTTTCAGAGACTTTTAACCCTATACAGAGTTCAAAGGAAATGCAGTAGAAGTTTACACTGGAATTACAACTTAAATTAATTACAAATGGCCCACTGGAACAGTAAACAAATTTTCTAGCTTTCTTGATAGAAGTGGGACAAAAAAGAAAGCTATCAGTAGAGTCCAATAAAAGTAAAATAGCTCATGTATCTCATGTTACCTATCAGCACAAGCCTGATGTATAACACATGTTATTAAGTTGTTTGTTTGTTTGTTTGGCAGTTAAACCCAGGATGTTCCACCACTGAACTCTGCCCCAACTCTTCTATTTTTTTTTTCTTATTACTTGAGACAAGGTCTAAGTTGCACAAACTGGCTCCAGCCTTAATTTCTCCATCCTCCTGAGTTGCTGAGATTACAGGCATGCACCACCACCTGCTTGCCATAAACTCTTATTATGATATTGAACTGTGATTTACCTTGGGGGTCTTCAATAAAAAGAGTTTTGAAAAGCAAGTTAGCTTGTAGAAGCTGGAGACAAGAAGAGCTAGGCAGCAGTTTTTGGAATAATGGAGGATCCTAGAAAAAAGCCATGTAGGAATTTCTCCCTGTCTTCCATTTCAGAGAGAAAGTGCTCTTTGTAAAGAGAAGTAAAGAATATTCTTGAGAACTTTTTATATTCATAACAAGAACCAAGGCAGTATTGAACACTGCATTTCCAGGCATCAAAGTTCAAAGTAACCAACCTCAGTTTTGTCCAACCAAAAAAGTCCTTTAGGATAACAACTGCAGGAAAGTGGCTTTAAAAATAAATAGGAAATACCTCATAAAATAATTTAATAGTATCAAGCAGCTCTCTTCATAAAAGATGAAACTGTTATACATTTCAGCACATCTCCCACGGAGAAGACAGTAGATGTGAGTAGGTAAATATTCCTAATCTATCTAGTTATATCAACATATTAGCTACAGAGAGAAAAACAAATAAATTCTGGGACCACCTGAAGTGATTTGTTGATCAGCTGTGTGTATAATTACTGCTTTTGTTTCATTAATTTTAATTACTTGTTTTTCTTTAGTCCTCATGCCCTGAGATGAAGTTTTCATCAAGAATGGGAATGATGTTATGAACATCACATGCAAACAAGCAAATTAGACCTGCTGAATTTAGGAGATCATTTCTTTTACTTTCCTCCTCTAAGGTTAGTGGTTATTTTCTGAAAGTGCTATTGATTCTATGGTAACAGGCACAAAAGGTATTAATCAGAAGAACAGGAGGTTTTGTGAATTCAGGAAAGCTTATAAGGTACACCATTATTACAAACTACCAATCTATGACCCCAGTAATAGCAATTCCTAAATTATAAATAAATTAGATGTTTAAATGGCTGCCTCTGTTTCACACTACATATTGAAGCACTCTTTACAATTTCCATGAGAGCCCTTAAGGAAAAAAAGAATGTGGAGAATGAAAAGTGAAAACCAGCAGCAGCCTAGGGGAGCTTAACATAGAGGTAGACATGCAGGCAGGTACAAACCACCTATTGATAATTCTTGCTCTTTCCTAAACTGTCTAAAATAATTAGGTTGCTTTTTAATTCTATAATTAAGCATCATGTCTCATTATTTGTGAGTAAACAGTTATTATTTTTGTTTTGAAGAAGTTATTACCAAAGTTCCATTTTTATTTTTAATGATATAGACAATGCTGGTGAGGGCCCTTGAGCAGAAATCTCACATATTGCTGGTGTCCCCATGGATGTGTATAACCCTCTGTTACTTTCTAAATGCATCTCTTAGAATTCATGTGTTGGAAACTTAATCCCCAATACAGTAGTGTTGGGAGGTGGGGTCTTATACTAAGTCTTTGGATCACGAGGGTTCCACCCTCATGAATGGATAAATGCCACTATAAAAGTGTGTGTGGGAGTGGGTTGGTTCTCTTCTGCTCTTCTGCCATTTGAGGAACAGCATTAGTTCTCTTTGGAGGATACACAATACAAAGTGCCTTCTTGAAAGCAGAGACCAGGTCTTTACCAGACACTAGCTGCCAGGTCCAGATCCACTCATGATGGGCAGACAGAGTCCCCACATGAGGAAGAGTATCTTTAAGGCATTGGAAGGAAAATCCACCGAAAGGGGAGGAGTATTCCTAGCCTTGGAGGGAAAGTCTTCTGAAAAGGGAATAGTACCTCCAAAAAGAAGTTCTCTTCATGGAAAAGGACTTGGAACCCCATCTTTTCTTTTGCTTAAATTTTAATTGGCCACTATTATAAATTTCTGGGAAATATTAATGAAAAATATATAATCTTCTGGCTTTGTGGGCAATGCTAATTCAGATTGGGAGTTGACTAGCCTCAGGCTTTCTTGAGTGGGAAATTCATGAATTACTTCCAACAGCGTAAACTCCTTAAAAGCCTTTGTACCATCAGCTCTACAGTAAGCAAATCATTTTGATAAGATAAAGCACCCATTTGTCATAACAATGGACTCTATGGGGTGACACACAGGTGACAGTTAACCACCCTAAATTCCTGCATAAAGTTAAGAATAGTTAATTGTTACAGGAGATGTAGATGCTCAGGTCCTCTTGGTTTATGTCTTTAAAGTAAACACAATTTACCTCTAAGTTCATCTCCCACTTTGATCACCACCTGACACTCATGTGACAATTTAATCTAGTGTTTGTTGACAAAACTTTGATGTAATCCATCAATGCTACCAACTTCCTTGTCTTTTTTCTGACCTTTCATAAGATTTAGTGAATTGTAATTCTGTATAAAAAGGCTGGGCTATCTGGAAATAAACAGAACAGATTCACACTGCCTCCAAGCTGCTGTGTCTGATACCCAACACCAACTCCTCATCCGCCTTCAGGGACTCCTGGATCCTAGGCTGCAGCTGGTCTGCGGCAACTAGATGCTGGTGCCCTGATGTTAGGCTTGGCAGACTCTAGCAGTGTGGAAAAATAAATTTCTTTTATTTTTAGTCTAACAGTTTCAGGTATTCTGTTATTACTGTACATATAGAGTAAGACTCCCCTTTTTAAAAGTTTTATGTGTATTGATAATTGTTGTTGCAGTAAATGGAATCACATGGAAGAAGCTGTCCTAAAGGAATTATGACATTTCCATACTTAGATGATATTCACCTCCTCTGTTATCATCTCTCACCTACCCTCCCTCCTCTTCCTTAGTCTCTCTTTTTAAAGTAATTATCTCAAATGAAAAAAAAGTTTTCTGCTCACAGATTTTCAGAACAGCACTACTTATAATATTTGTGTTCATGTGACAAATTCATTAGAATCTTTCTTTTATACTTGTGTGTTTTCCAATTTTTCTTCTCCCCCCCCTTTTTATGTGGTACTGGGGGTTGAACCCAGGGCCTTACACTTGTTTGAATGATTTGCAAGTGCTGGACCACTGAGCTGTACCCCCTGCTCTTTTTTTTTTTTTTTTTAACTTTCTTGAGACAGGGCCTTGCTAAGTTTTGCAGACTGCCTCTGGTCTTGAACTTGCAATCCTCCTGCCTCTGCCTCCTGAGTCACTGGGATTAGAGGTATATACCACTGCACCGGGCTGCTCCAATTTTTCTCTAAAGAATATTTAGTATTTAATAATTAGAATAGATATTTAAAGAAGCATTCTTAATGTTTGTCCTCACCATAATTTATTAGAGCTGAGTAAATTTAACACATTTCTTTCTGCATGTAATAAAATGAATGCAGGAAGATATTAGCCAAAGGATAGAAGGAGGAATGTAAGTACCTTTAAAGCATGGAACATTTTAAAGGTTACTTGGAGAAAAATTCTCTGAATTGTACTTAACCGACAAATCAAATGTTGAGATATAGGCTTTAAGTTCCTCTGAGGCAAAAATCATGCCTTATTTATCTTTTTGTCCTTTTATCCTTGCCTGGAATACAATATGTACACAATAAATTCTGGCAGAATATATGAATGCAGTTCTTTAATAGGTCTATAAACGTGTAAAGTCGGTCAGTTGTTTTAAGTAGAGGGCACATTACCTTAAGAGGCAAGGATCTAGTTGCTTATCCTCAATGGGCTTCATATTGGCCTCATTATTTGGACAAATTGATTACCTTTTCTAGGTCTCTTGCCTTATTGGTAACGTAATTCAGTGCCTTCCCTTCCTAACAGGAGAAGGTTGCATGAGATAAATTCTGACCATTCAGAGCTAAGCTCTAAACTTTAAAAATCTTTTCATGATGGCCTATAAATAATTATTCTCTGAATTACTGATAAGCTTTACTCTTTTGTTTACTTGGAGGCAGACAATAAATAGAAAAATGCTCTATAAGTTTATCAGTGTATCTACTTCCTATTGTCTTTGCTCCATAATTCTAATAATGACCACTCCATGAATTTAATAGCACCCTTAGGTTATCTTGAAAAATGAGTATTGTAGCATTTGTTGTGTGAACTTTATGAGTACTGGTATCATTTGATAACCTTAGATAATGACACTTTGAAAAAGTTCTTAAGCAATAGTCCTAAGAGTGTGTCAATAATTTTTAAATTTTAAAAAAGTAGGTTTTCCATACCTTTTCTTTTGAGCTACAAGGTAAACGTAAAACTAAGAGGAAAAGATGCCTTCTCCCACCTAATCACATCGAAACATTTTCCATGAGTTATTCCTTCTTAAAATTCCACTCCCATTTTTACCTACTTCTAGATTTCATCATAACCTTATTGCTATTTTCTTTCTCATTGACAGAGTCACTCTTGGGGTTTGGCACAGAAGTTAGAGCAGGGTAGAATCTCAATAACTCTTAAATCCTCTTGTTCCTCTCCCCCGATCTTACCTATTTCCATGAGATACATTATGTTTTATAAGCTTTTAGATGTTTCCTTCATCTCTTAGATCATAAAGTTTATCATGAATTAGAAAAGACTAAAGTTTAAAATCGTAAACAACTGCCAGTGGGTGTTGATAGAACTGAATGGCTCCCACATTTTTGATGCAATCATTCCATTTCCTTTCTGGTATTTTTTGTTGGATTTGACATTTTCTTTCATAACCCATTTCTCTTGCTAAATGGGAATTCTGTCTTCAGTTTTATTGCTTATTCAGTGTAGCCATACCTCTAAGTTGGCCCAGGTGAATTTGTCCTCCTATCAGTACACTTTGCTATAGAATTTGTGTTGTTTCTCTTTTGAGTGGCCTCCATTCTCTAAAAGCCTGTTTATCCCTTCTGCCTGAATGTCATCAAATTGTATTCAGGCTGGAAATTCACAACCATGAATACTACCACAGAGCAATGTCATAAAGATCTCTATCTTATTATATTGAACCAACAGGTATAAAAAGAGAGATCTTCCCAATATGAAATATAGTATTCTACTTTTCAAAGTTATTAGGAGGCCTTGGGAATCAATCTTAGGAATGCATCTATGATATTATTCATTATAGAGTAAATTTCAGTTACATACATATATGTATTTATATGTATATGTGCACACATATGTGTGTGTGTATATATAAGGTGGAAGGCAACAAAGAGCATTAAATGCTAAAATATCGGTTGTTGTTGTGTTGTGCTGTTTATATTAAGGGACATTAAAATGTGGTCCTAACAACATATATGTCTCTCATAGAATAATAAATTTAGCACAATTAAATTCAGGCATCAAGGACTCACATTATTAAAAATACATTCTGACTTATGCTTCATCTAATTTTAGAAAGTATTTAGACCTAAGGATTTCCTGAAATGCAATTTTAAATGTGATCAGGGAGGAAAAGACAGAGGATAAAACTATCATTTATTTTTTCTGGTAGGATAACACTGAAAATTTGTCAGAAGCATCTGCTATTTAAATGACTCAATAGCATGAAAATTGATAACTGAGGTTTGGAAGTTAATTTCAAAGGTTTATTATACCACAGGGTTCATATTTAGCAGCTGTCAATTTGTTACTGACAACTGTAATAAAAATCAGCAAAACCTGAAATCTTCTCCTGCCAAAAAGGCAGCTGTTTCTCTGTTTCTGAATGTTGAAGATTCTTTGGGATTTTATTAAAAAAAGAGAGAAAGGAAAAGAAAAGAAAAAGAAAATAAAAGGAAGGAAAAGGAAAAAACCCTCTATTTGAGAAAGATATTTTCTCAAATAGAGGAATACACTTTCATTTCTCAAAAATCTTTGTATTTTGAAAAAAAAAAGTATATGAAAAATAGGGAATTTTGATGTGCTTGCAGTTACAATATATTTAGACAGTGCTTTCGATCTGGGGTAATTTTGAGCCTCAAGGAGATATTTGGCAGTATTTAGAAAAATTCCATTTGTCACAAGTAGATACTGTTGGTATCCAGTATGTGGAGATCAGGAATGCTCCTGACAGGACAGACTCCACAATGAAGCATGATTTGTTCCCCATGCCAACCATGCCAATGGTGAGCAAGCTTGTTGTGAAGGAATTGACGTGATGGATTTAGACTACAGACAGGGTTGCATTTGCAGATAGCCCCAGCCATGGTTTCCATCAGACATGTTTTGGCTTTGAACTGCAGTCAGGCACTGCTTGTGCTTTAAGTAGGTGATATTCAAACAACAGAGTAAAACTCCTCAGCCTAAAATTATAGCAAGTATATTTGTACTGATGTAATTCTGTTTGTGTCAGCACTTACATGGAATATATTCCCATGTGCAACATTTTATAACTAGACTATAAAATGAAGCCTTAATTAAAATTGGATAGGAAGTTTCTTTGGGTAGTAACTATTTTCCAAATGTGCCTTAGCTAATCTTTCACACAGCTTTCTTAATTTGTTATCAAAAAATATTAAAAACCTGAACATAGTTTTACATCAACCCTTTACCCCTTCACTTTCTCAGAATGAAGGTATTTATAAGCAAATATTTATCAATAATAGATCTAGATTAGTCATTTCTCAAATAATAATTTTAAGGCTGCTACATGAAAGCAAAAGCCACTTTCAGGCTAGGAATAAGGACCAAGGATCTTGATTTTCTTGAGTGCCTCTACCCCCTTCCATCAGAGAAAAAGAGTACTTTGTATCTAATGTGATTTAATTCAACAAAAATGTCATTTAACACGAACATATTTATATAAAGAATGCTGTTTACCTCATAAAAAAGAAGCAGAGAATAAACCAGGTGAAAAATCAAATGGATCTAGGCCTTCTATCTAAAATATATATTATTTCAATTTAAAAACTTCCTTTGAGCTGGGCGCAGTGGCGCACACCTGTAATCCCAGTGGTTTGGGAGGCAGAGGCAGGAGGATTTCAAGTTCGAGACCAGATGCAGTCTGCATAACTTAGCGAGACCCTGTCTCAAAAAGTAAAAAAAAATGGGCCAGAGGCACAGCTTAGTGGTCCAGCATTTGCAAAGCATGCAGGCGTGAGGCCCTGGGTTAAACCCCGAATACTGAAAAAAACAACAACAAACAAACCAAAACAAAACAAAAAAAACTTCCTTTGGAAATAATATCACTAAGATGAAATTCAGGAAAGACATACTCCATGATGATTCTCACTTAAATCAGGACCATGTATCAAAATCTAAGACTATGGAAACCGTGCCCTTTCCTTGTTGTTGTTGTTAGATGCCATCGAGTCATGTCTGACTCATAGTGACCCTCATAGGGTTTCAATGGCTGATTGTTTTGGGATTGTCTTGGGAGTGGATTGTCATGTCCTTCTCCCATTTTTGTGGTGCTGGGAATCAAACCCGGGACCTCAGAGTCTGCAGAGCGGCCCTGTACCAACTGAGCCAAATCCCAGCCCCTGCCCTTTCATTAGACCCTGCAAAATAGTGTCTATTGTTTTTATTAAACAAACACCTAACACAATATGCCTGGTATATGTATGTTTTACAGGTCCTACCCCATTTAATCCTCCTAAAAACCCTACAAGATAGGTATGCATATTATCTACATGTTACAAACAATGCAAATGGGACATGGAGAGATTAAATAACCAGCCAAGGTTACCCAGTTTGCAAGCAAAGGTAAGATTTATATCAGGGCAGTGAGGTCCCAGAAGCCTTGCTCTTTAGCTCTGTGTGAGTTTCCTGTCCTCTTTATTATATGCCACTATATTTCGTATTTATTTCAAGTTTGCCCAGGTGGTACAACCTTAGAGGAGATAAATGTTGTGAAAGGTTTCAGGGCAAGTCAATGATGTAGAAAGTAATGTGGAGACCAGGGAAAAGTATGGTCTCAACAGCTCATAAAGCTCTTAAAATTCAAAGTCCAAGCCTGTAATCCCAGCAGCTCGGGAGGCAGAGGTGGGAGGATCTCAAGTTCGAGACCAGAGGCAGTCTGCGTAATTTGGAGAGACCCTGTCTCAAAAACTGAAAAAAAAAAAAAAAAAAAAAAAAGGGCTGGGGGCACAGCTCAGTGGGCCAGCACATGCAAAGCATGCAGGTGTGAGGCCCTGAGTTCAACCCCCAGTACCGCCAAAAAAAAAAAATAATAATAAATAAATAAAATAAAATAAAATAAAAGTACAAAAACAGTGAGATGAGAATTAAACATATTTGATCTCTTACTTTCATGTCTTTATAATACGTATTTCATATCACTAACAACTTCCCTGACAAGGAGAAGAAATATAGACTAGTGTTTAAGAGCAGGGAACCTCCCGGGTCCAGTTCCTAGATTTGAATTGCTATTGATATATTTCTATTGCATTTCTTGAATATTGGGCAGAAGTGTCTGCTCTTTTTTTTTTTTTTTTTTTTTTTTGTGGTACTAGGGGTTGAACCCAGGGCCTGGACCACTGAGCTGCACCCCCAGCCCATTTTGTAGATTTTATTATTTTCTGAGACAGGGTCTCGCTAAGTTACACTGACTGTCTCTGGTCTTGAACTTGCGATCCTCCTGCCTCCGCCTCCCCAGCCGCTGGGATTACAGGCGTGTACCACCACGCCCGGCTGAAGTGTCTGCTCTTTAGATGACACCACAGAATGAAAATTGGATTCATGGGATAATGAAGTTTTCTCCTTCGTGGGCACAGTGTCAGTTTACATTTCTCTCCTGGTATCATCTAACTATGGCCATGTCACTGCTGCTGTTGTTGTTAGGTGCTCTCAAGTGGGCGTCCAACTCATATTGATCCTATGTACAAAAGGTGAAACACTATTGTCACTGCTTTTCTGCTATTCATATGGCTTTCACTAGCAGGTTGATTTTTGGGAGTGGGTTGCTGGGTCCTTCTCCCAAGCCTATAGTATCTGGTCTTCTCAGGCTGTCTCCCATCCAAGTACTAACCAGGCCCCACCCTGCTTAGCTTCTGAGATCTGATGGGATTGGATGCCATAGTGCTATGGCTACAGGTGGCCATGTCACTAGTTGTCATCAATAATGTAAGAGTGAAAAGGTTGTGAAACTTCTAATCCCAGATATGTGAAATCAAATATTCCTGGTCTGTGTTCTCTTTCCTATCTTGTTTCAGATCTGGATGCAGAAGAACTTGGCATAGTGGAAGACTCCAAGGCAGTAAGGAATGAGGGAAACATAACATGCAAGGTGTCTGCAACCATGAATTCCTATAAGGATTAAAGGTTCCATTCCTGACATTGAACTATTTTGGATAATGATAATGCTGTCAGCCAGAAATAAACATTTTGTTTACATTAAGGCATTGAATCATTTGAGTTGTTTATTA
The DNA here is from genome assembly GCA_007922755.1 of Pedetes capensis. Lineage (NCBI taxonomy): Eukaryota > Metazoa > Chordata > Mammalia > Rodentia > Pedetidae > Pedetes > Pedetes capensis. The sequence goes on along the minus strand of VMDO01007495.1, from coordinate 37,576 downwards.
TAACGGCTAGCTTTTTCATATACCGACTGTCATGAAAGGATATCTACCATGGTAACAAAATGATTAGTTTTTTTGAACCCCAAATTACTTTGATTTAAAATAGTTTTATTCTATCTTCATTCCTCTCCAGGAGAGCTTTGGCAATTTCATTATCTATAAATCTTCCTGTATTTAATTACCCTGTTTTCCCACTAATTCATTTCAATACTTCTTTGTAGTTCAATTGTTAAAATAGCTATAAAGGTACAAGTATTTATACTAGTTAAATGCTGCTTATAAATCAATAATAGTACAACTGCCCCCACACATTTGCCAGTTTGCCGCACTGTGGGGGCTTGCATGTTACAATGAGGCTGAAAGCTATGGCACCAGTATCTCAGATACCAGCAGGGTCATCCATAGTACATAGGTTTTAGCTGAGTTTCCAGACTAAGACTGACTAGGGAGTAGTACCTGGTAAGCCACTCCCAAAACAACTAGCTATTGAAAACCCTATGAATAGCAAAGAAACACTGTCAGATATAGTGCCAGAAAATGAACCCCCCAGGTTGGAAGGCACTCAAAAGACTATAGGGGAAGAGCTGCCTCCTTGAAGTAGAGGCTACCTTGATGACAGAAATGGAGTAAAGCCCCAGTGATCTCCATTTGCTAATGTCACACAACTCAAAATGAGGAGAAACAACTATAAACATCCATTAATAATTGGAACATGGAATGTATGTAATATGAATCTAGGAAAACTTGAAATCATTAAAAGAGAAATGGAGTACATAAACATCGACATTCTAAGCATTGGTGAGCTAAATGGACTGGCATGAGTCATTTTGGGTCAGATAATCAAATGGTCTACTACACTGGGAATGACAAACTAAAGAGAAATAGGGTTGCATTCATCATCAAAAAAGACATCTCAAGATCTGTCCTGTAATACAATGTTGGCAGTGATAGAATAATATCCATATGTCTACAAGGGAGGCCAGTTAATATGACTATTATTCAAATTTATGTACCCACCACTAAGGCCACAAATGAAGAAAGGGAAGATTTCCACCAGCTTCTGCAATCGGAAATAGATCAAACATGCAATCAGGACATATTAATAATTATTGCTGACTCGGATGCAAAAGTTGGAAACACAGAAGGCTCAATAGTTAGAAAATATGGCCTTGGTGACAGAAATGATGCTGGAGATTGCATGATAGAATTTTGTGAGAAATTTTCATAGAAAATACCATTTTTCACCACCATAAAGGGCAACTATGCACATGGACCTCAACAGATGGAATACACAGGAACCAAACTGATTACATTCATGGAAAGAAATTATGGAAAACTCCAGTGCAAATGTCAGAACAAGACCAGGTGCTGATTGTGGATCAGACCATCAACTTCTCATATGCAAGCTCAAACCGAAAATGAAGAAAATTAGAACAAGTGTATGAGAGCCAAGGTAAGATCTTGAGTATGTCCACCTGAGTTCAGAGACCTCCTCAAGAACAGATTTGTTGTATAAGACACAAATGATAGAAGACCATAGGAGTTATGGCATGACATCAAAGATATCACTCATGAAGAAAGCAAAACATTATTAAAAAGACAGGAAAAAAAGAAAAGACCAAATTACATGTCAAAAGAGACTCTGAAACTTGCCCTTGAAGGTCAAGCAGCTAAAGTAAGAGGAAGATATAATGAAATTAAATAACTAAACAGAAGATTTTAAAAGGCAGCTTTAGAAGACAAAAACAAATATTATTATGAAAGGACAGGAAAAAAAGAAAAGAACAAATTACATGACAAAAAAAGACTCTGAAACTTGCCCTTGAACATCAAGCAGCTAAAGTAAAAGGAAGACATGATGAAGTTAAGGAACTAAGCAGAAGATTTTTATAGGCAGCCTGAGAATACAAAAACAAATATTTTTATGATATGTGCAAAGAGCTGGAGACAGAAAACTAAAAGGGAAGAACACTGTGTTTCTGAAGCATAAGGAAGTGAAAAATAATTCAAGCTTCTAGTGGCAAGAGTGAAAGATTCTAGAGGGAAACTATTAAATGATGCAGGAAACATCAAAAGAAGATGTAAGGAATACACAGAGTCAGTATACAAAAAAGAGTTGGTAGATGACCAACCATTTCAAGAGGTTGCATATGACAAGAAACCTATCATATTGAAGGATGCAGTAGGAGCTGCCCTGAAGGAATTTGTGAAACACAAGGCTCCAGGAATTGATGGAATATTAATAGAGATATTTCAACAAACAGATGCAGCACTGGAGGTGCTAACTAGTCTATGCCAGAAGATTTAGAAAACAGCTACCTGGCCAACTGACTGGAAGAGATCCATATTTGCGCCTATTCCCGAAAAAGGGGATCTAACTGAATGTGGAAACTATCGAACAATATCATTAATATCACACACGAGCAAAATTTTACTAAAGATCATTCAAAAGCAACTGCAGCAGTATAGAGACAGGGAATTGCCAGAAAATCAAACTGGATTCAGAAGAGGATGGGGACCCATGTACATCATTGGTGACATCAGGTGGATAATCCCTGAAAGCAGAGAATATCAGAAAGATGTCTACGTATGTTTTATTGACTATGCCAAAGCATTTGACTGTATGGATCATAACAAATTATGGATAACACTGAGAAGAATGGGAATACCAGAGCACCTAATTATATTCATGAGGAATCTGTATGTGGACCAGGAGGCCGTTGTTCGAATAGAACAAGGAAACACTGCCTGGTTTAAAATTGAGAAAAGTGTGTGTCAGGGATGTATCCCCTCATTTTATCTCTTCAATTTATATGCTGAGCAAATAATCTGAGAAGCTGGACTTTATGAAGTAGAATGGAGTATCAGGGTTAGAGGAAGACTCATTAACAACTTGTGTTATGCAGATGACACAACTCTGCTTGCTGAAAGTGAAGAGGATTTGATACATTTACTGATGAAGATCAAAGAACATAGCCTTCAGTATGGATTGGGATTAAACATCAACAAAACAAAAATCCTTACAACTGGGTCTGTCTGCAACTTCATAATAAATGGAGAAAAGATTGAGGTTGTCCATGATTTTGCTTTAAAAGCCTCTATAGTCAACACTTGTGGAAGCAGCAGTCAAGAAATCAAAAGAGGCATTGCTTTGGGAAAAGCTGTGGCAAAAGATCTCTGTAAAGTATTGAAAAGTAAAGATGTCACATTGAAGATGAAGGTGCACCTGACTTTATGTCATTGTATTTTCAGTCACATTATATTGTTGTGAATGCTGGACACTGAACAAAGGAGACAGGAAAAGAATTGATGCTTTTGAATTATGGTTCTGGAGACATCTATTGAATATACCATGGACTGCCAAAAGAATCAACAGATGTCTCCTAGAAGAAGTGCAACTAGAATGCTCCTGGGAAGCAAGGATGGCTAACCTGTGTCTTACATATTTTGGACATGTAGTCAGGAGAGACCAATCCCTGAAGAAAGACATGTTTGGGAGAGTGGTAGGTAAATGAAAAAAAGGAAAACTATCCGGTAGATGGGTTGACACAGTTCCTATAACAGTTAGCTTAAACATAAGTAAGATTGTGTGCTTGGCACAGGATCAGGGAGTGTTTGGATCTGCTGTGCACAGGGTTGCTATGAGTCGGACTCAACTGGACAGGACCTAAGAACAACAGCAACAACAGCACAACTGATGAAAATATTCACAAAATAGGTAAAATATATTGAAACTATCTTCCATAAAACCTGACTTTTTCCTTGTTTTAGAGAGTGAGGTGTTTGACTGAATGAAAGGAAATGTCTTATGAGTTCATAACATAATAAATACAACAGAAAAATAGAATATTATCTCATAATAATACCATCCATCTTGTAAATATTATATGGGTTGCAAATAAAAAAGAAATCTGTACTTTGCTATCTCCTTACCAGATTAGTGAATGAATGTAAGTTTTCATGCCAACGTTTCAGTAAGGGCTTCCTCATGCTTTTAAATTACCAAAAAGACTGAATTACACAGGATATGGACCAATTAAAAAGTACTTGGAAGAAATCTTATGTTTAGTATTTCAAATGTTAATTCACTCTGTTCTTTTTAAAAGTTACACTGTCAGGGTCTTCTGCTGTGCTGGTTCAGGCCCAAAGAGAGGAACAATTTGTGTATTACTCATCTCTGCCAGATGAGTAGCTTCTCTTATAACCTTTTCATCTCCAAATGTCTCAAACAGTTGAAAAACTAAAGGATTATTGCTTGAGTTAGCCACATTCCCTATTATCTTGACAGTTATGAAGCTTAGAAAAATTTCCTTTGATATCTATCATGCATGCTCTACTCAAATGCTGAAAGGACACAGAATACTTCTTCTGAACTTTCATTTAACAACCAGAGTTTATGGATTTATACTATTCATATATTTTATTGAGAAGATATGAGCAATACTTCTTAACCTGTACTTTTAAATTGTCTATTAAGAAACATGGTCTTTGGAAATCTTGAAAAAGGTTCAGTTGAATAGTCTCAGAATATGAATTATTTCAAACACATTTTAAAAATCTATTTCTTTTGTAATTATTCATTTTCTCTCCCCATTAATTTTAATAAAAGGTGTGTACAGAAAGGCAAATCAAAGGTGGTCCCTGACTTTAAACATTTGCAAAATGATAGACGAAAAGGAAAGACATCTGGTAATATTAGAAGTTAAGGTCTAATACAACAAAGTAAAATCATACTTAATTAAATCATAAAATCATTGACTGCGTTTGCTTTTTAAAATTAGATGACCAAAACTATAACCATCATATGTGTAAAGCAGAGAAATAGTTTTAGCATCGTAATCTTGACCATACATCTACAAATTCAAATTAGATTAAAGGAAGAATGCTGAAGTCTTAGCAACCAAGGTCAGAATATAGATATATGTTTAGTCTGGGCACAGTGGTGCACACCTGCAATCCTAGCAACTCAGGAGGTGGAGGCAGGCAGACAGAAAGTTTGAGGCCAGGGGCAGCCTGTGTAACTTAGTGAGAGCCTGTCTCAAAACAAAAATTGGCCTGGGGTGCAGCTCAGTGGCAGAGCACTTGCAATAGCATGTGTGAGACTTTGGGTTCAACACCCTAGTACTGCTAAATAAATAAGGAAATCCATCAGATAAATTTGCCAATGTCTCCACCAAAAATTCTTTTAAAAAACCTTATGATAAGTAAAGAAAGGTTTTCAAACTCTCTACAAAATTGATGGGGCTGGGATTTAGCTCAGTTGGTAGAGCGCTGCGCTGCAGTCTCTGAGGTCCCGAGTTCAATTCCCAGCACCACAAAAATGGGAGAAGGGCCTGGCAATCCACTCCCGAGGCAATCCCGAAACAGTCAGCCATTGAAAACCCTATGAGGGTCGCTATGAGTCGGATACCAACTTTACGGCACCTAACAACAACAACAAAACTGATAGAACTTTTTAGTGTGTAGTTGATATCCAAATATGCTCATGCCTTTTTCGAAAGAAGTTAATGGTAAAATAAAAGTAAAATTAAAGTACTTCCTAGCAAGTGTAATTTTATATTATCTGTAAAGATACAGAAGAACAAATTGGTATAGCTTGGAGACTGACAAATGAACAACTGGAGCTCTCTAGAATGAGCCATCCCAAAGCTTTTAAGAGGAAAAGACTTCAGCATAACAGGAAGGGATTATAGATTTGACATAGTATTGGATCAGCACAGAAACTTAAACATATTCTAGTGCTTACTTTCTATATGAAGGAACTCATACACAGGAGTTTATATGGAGACTAAAATCTCTCACCACTATGTGTGTGTCAGCTTGTTGTGCTGCTGTGAGGCTGAAAGCTATGCCACCAGTATTTCAGATACCAGCAAGGTCATCCAAGGTGGACAGGTTTCGTTATGAGCTTCCAGATTAAAACAGACTAGGGAGAAGGACCCAGCAGTCCCATCTCTAAATAACTAGCCATTGAAAAATCTATGAGTAGCAGAGAAGCACTGTCAAATACAGTGCCAGAAAATGAGCCCTCCAGTGTGGGCTAAACTACTGGGAAAGGGTTGCCTTCTCAAATTAGAGTTGATCTTAATGATAGGAATGGAGTAAAGACTCTTTTTGCTTACATGGCACAATTCAACATGAGAAGAAGCATAGTGACTGCAACGCTGGGCTGGAACATCAAAAGAACATATGCAGGGCACAGTGCTGGGAACTGCTTCATTCTATTGTACTTAGGGGCTGGGATTTAGCTCAGTTGGTAGAGCACTGCTCTGCAGTCTCTGAGGTCCCGAGTTTGATTCCCAGCACCAAAAAATGGGAGAAGGACATGGCAACCCACTCCCAAGGCAATCCTGAAACAATCTGTCATTGAAAACCCTATGAGGGTCGCTATGAGTTGGACACGACTCGACGGCACCTAACAACAATAACAACATTGTACTTAGAGTCTCTAAGAGTCAGATCTGACCCTATGGCACCTAACAACAAAAATCTCTCAATTTACCAGATTAGATTGACAGAAGATTTTGGGCAAGATTTTGGTAGCCTTTTCCTGATTTCTTTGATATTATACAGTTTGCACATAGAAGGTCCCCAGATAAAGTGTTCTGACCAACTTTTCCATGTTTCACATATCAAAGTAAAACAAAATGTAATAATCTTGAACGAAGTGGCAACAGATTAGAAGAAAACTTTGATAAAAATCAGAAGTGAATTCTAATCCTATTGTCATTGACTAATAATGGCATTTTTAACTTCAGGTTGATAATTGTTTTAATGGAGACAATACCTTTTCATTCCCTCTTACTTACAAGGCTACAGAAAAACTATAAGGAGATAATGAAAATGGTGAGTGCTCTTAAGTTGTTGGTATTTTCAATCAGCACAGGAAATTTTGTAATTCACTACCATTTCTCTTTAAAAGACAGGAGAATGTATCTGGACTACTAAAAATTTTTCATATATTTTTCATTTTTCTTAAAGGAACAGTAATTATAATCCATAAATGAGTTAAGAATGTGGGAATAAATATTTTATAGGCTTTTCTCAGGGATACATAAAATATTCTTCATGGATACCTTCTAATTTCAAGGATAATTTTGTCAGAAATATACATGGTATTTTTTTGTCTCAAGCAGATAGTCACAAAAAAAGTAGTTTAAAGATGGACCAAGAATTTGGCTATTCCCAGTGTTACCTAAAGTCCTACTGGTGGCAGTACGATGACTTTAAAACAAAAACAGAGGAACATTATTTTTTATTGATTTATCCTCTCCTCTTTAAAACTCTCCCAAGCCCCAACATTAAACTCTTCTACCATTTCTAAAGTTTTAAAATAATTCCTTTATTCATTAGATTAAATTTCACTCAGTTTGTTAAAATGACAATGTCCTGCATATCCACACTGTAGCATCAAAATGAGGAAAGTGACTTTTATCCAGGGCTTATTCCAATTTCGCTAGTTTTACATGCACTTGTATATGGGCGTGTGTGTTTCTGTGAAATTTTATTACAAGGATGGATATATTGTTGTTGTTGTGGTTAGGTGCTGTTGAATTGGTATTCAACTCATAGTGACCCTATGTGCAACAGGCCAAACACTATTGTCAGTGCTTCTCTGCTGTTCATAGGGTTTTCAATGGCAGATTGATTTTTGGGAGTGGGTTGCCGGGTCTGTCTCCCAAGCCTAAAGCACCTGGTGTTCCTAGATGATCTCCCATGCAAGTACTAACCAGGCCCTACCCTGCTTAGCTTCCGAGATCTGATGGGATCCAATGCCACATGGCTACGGCTACAGGCTAAGGATGGACTTGGTGACCACTAACAAAATCAAGATACTGAAATCTCTCACCATAAGGATCCATCTTTCCACTCCTATATAGCTGCATAGAAACATTTCACTTTCCATCCATAACTAGTACCAAGCCATTAATCTTTGCATTATAAGTATTTTTTTCATTTCAAGCATGTCATGTAAATTGAATCATATTTATGCAATTTCTTGTTGTGGGCTTTTTTACTCTGCATAAGTTACCTTGAGATCCATCTAAGTTATTGCTTGTAATAATAATTTGTTCCTTTGATTGCTGCATATTATGCCACTATATAAATTTATCACAGGGTAACTTTTAAAGCAAATTGTGGTTCACTTTTTTTCCAAATATATAGCACCCCAAAATGAAAATATTGGCTAAAAAGGTTTGCATTTAAGTTATAATGAGCTAATTTATCTATGCTATATAAAGATGTTTAGAATGATAGAATATATTTCCATAATATTCAAAAATAGTCTAAAAAGAGGATTTGGTTTAAAATAGAGCTCAGTTTCTGAGTTTTGAAAGCAGGAAAATACATCCTATTTAGTAGCTCAATTTGTACCCAGAAAAATTGTGCCTATGCTGCAGAAAATCTTATAAATATTTTACTCTTCATTCTAGCATTTATTTATATTTCAGACTAGGTTAGACTACTCAATATAATAAGAAATATGGTATAGAAAATAGTTCCCTTTTTCATAGTTGATTACTATAGTACCATTTTCTTTGAAGCATGAAATACATTTTTAAAACACTGACTACAGGCTATAAAGTAACTATGGTGTGATTATAGTACTTATCATTCAGATACTGCCTGAAAATAATTTGATTAAAGAAATTTGTGAGCATCCATTCAATAAAATATAATGTAGCAATTTGTTGTTGTTAGGTGCCATCGAATCAGTGTTTGACTCATAGCAACCCTGCATACAACAGGTGAAACACTATTGTCAATGCGTCTCTGATATTCATAGGGTTTTCAAAGTCTAATTATTTTGGGGGAGTGGGTTGCTGGGTCCTTCTCTCAAGCCTACAGTACCTGGTGTTCCCAGGTGGCCTCCCATCCAAGCACTAACCAGGCCTGACCCTGCTTAGCTTCCAAGATCTGGCAGGATTGGATGCCACAGTGATACGGCTATAGGCAATGTAGCAATTTAGGATGATGATAAAGGTACACAATTTAGTGATACAGGAACATATTCTGCAGCTATTTTATAGTTGAAGTAGCAGGGTGCAAAATAGTTCATATAAGTCTATTTTTGTAAAATGATACATACACAGGCATAGAAACTGGGAGAGTATATACTTATTGTATAAGTATTGTATTGTATTGTAGTAAAAATTCACATTTTAAAAGGATAGTCTAAGCTATATTTAGCATATTACACTTGAAATACTTTAAAAGGGACTTAAACCCAGTCTGACTTACAAGATTACTGTTATTGTGGAAGAACAGCATTTTCCTTTTCCAACAGGGTCAATATTCCTGAACAATAACATTCTTCTCCTTTCCTAAGTCAGTTCCACCCAGTTTAATTTGCTTACATGTGGACTTTATTCATTTTCATAAAAATAATTCATTAGTTGAAACTCTTCATAGGCTCATCACCAACAGTAGCAGTGGCTGCATAAGAAATTGCTTCAAAATCAAAATAGAAATCTAAAATTAAAATTATTAATCTGAATTATTAATGTAATTCAATGTCTTAAGTTCCGGTAAATACATCAAATTCAGCATTTTCAAAGGCATTTAGAGGTTGTAAGCAGACAAGCATTGTGATAGATATATCTTAAAATTTCTTCTTCCTTCATTGCTACCAAAGTCACTGTATAATTGCTCATCTATTTACCATTTCTTCCTGTTTCTATTTCACCACAACTTTAGGGAATATTCATAAATTGTGTCATGTTACTGAGTGATACATTACATAGCTGTAGGCAGGCTTCTGGGTAGGCCTATCTTCTTTTCTCTCTCCTCTTCCTACTGGCAACATAAAAAGACTGTTAAATCAGGGCACCTGCCATCACTCCCCTGAGTAAAGCTTGCTGTTTATGTTGACACTAACATCTAATTTTCTTTTGAATTGAGAACTTGCCTTTTATATATTAACCATCAGGATTTGTACTTCAAAGATATCTATTACAGAATTTCTCAATTAAAATTAAGATATTCATAGAATAATAGGGTCAACTGCTGGCATAATTACTGTCATTTAATATTTACAACCATATTATTCTGTGACCACAAATCTACCTCAAGGACATAGCCTCTTAATTTAGAAAAAATGTTGGGCCATTTAAAAAGGATTATATTAACTACTTTTAGAAAACAAATGTGGATCATACACTGTTGGTACTACTACTACTACTACCATAATGATGATGATGATGATGATGATAATAATAATAATAATAATAGCAGGTGATCTTTATGTGGTAAACATTATCTATTTATTAAGTATATTAACTCCTTTCACCTTAACAATAGCCCTGAGTTATGTGACTTGCTCACTAATGTAACTGGTGTACCCCAGGTTATACAATCAGCACACAGGAAAACTAACTTCAACTCTGGTAGTCTGACTCTGATTACATAATGATAGAATGGTTATTGTAGGAATTTATCAGAATATGAACTTCTTTAGGAATAACAGTTACCTAAATTTTGTGTCCCTAATGCTTCTCTGACTTGCACATTTACCCATGCTTACACTGATCATCCATGGTTATCTTAAAGACTGTAGTAGCTCACTAGTTTTATAGCAGCTAATAGGAGACTCCAGCTTTCTTTCATGAGTATTCTCTATATGCATTCAGCATCATTTCACCATGTTGTGAGCTTCCTTAGAGACTTAATATCATATACAGATTAAAGAATACAAATATATAATCTCTAGCTACTCATATGCCAAAGGTCATCTACATAGCTGCTTTGAATTATATTAAAAATTCAAGAAAATTTTCAATTTCTTTACCCCTCTCATTCTCCAACTTTAAAATAACACTAGCTGTTGCAATTCTTACATAGAATAGCATTCTAAAGAAGTGACATTTCTCTTTGAAAGAGGATGTTTGGAAGTCAGAAGACAAAAGTGAATCTTATCTGAGCTCTATGATATTGAATAACTCACTTAACCATTTTCTGGGTTTCATTAACTCATTTGAAATTTTAGCTATATAAAATCCATGGCAATGGGCTTGTCTAAGATATTTTTATAAAAATTCAAGTTATGGTGCATGCCGTGGCACATGCCTATAATCCCATCTACTTAAGAGACTGAGGCAGGAGGATCACAAATTTAAATCAGAGGCAGCCTGTGAAGTTTTGCAAGACCCTGTCTCAAAATAAAAATTAAAAAATTAAAAAGGGGTTGAGGGTGCATCTTACTGGTGGAGCACCTTGGGTTCAATCCCCCAGTACTGAAAAAAGAAAAATTCAGTGAATTAGAATTTCATTTAATAATGGCCATCAGAAGGGACATCCCAGACTGGCCCAACTGAGAAAGACTCCTTTGAGTAACCCCTCCTTTCCTTTTTTGTACATTAAAGACAATAGGAAACTTTAAATGTTTTTATGCTTCCTATAAACAACTTTGGCCTGGGATTTAGCTCAGTTGGTAGAGCACTGTGCTGCAGTCTCTAAGGTCCCGAGTTCAATTCCCAGCACCACAAAAATGGGAGAAGGGCCTGGCAATCCACTCCCAAGGCAATCCCGAAACAGTCAGCCATTGAAAACCCTATGAGGGTCGCTATGAGTCGGATACTGACTCGACGGCACCTAACAACAACAACAACATAAACAATTTTAGTTGATAATGTATGATCAATAAAATGGAGGAGAATGGGGAGAACAAAAGTGTTATCAAATTAATATGGCTCTGCAAAACCATTTTCTGTACACATTCAGGGAGTTACTGGATAATCTGTATAAATCTCTTTCATCTATATCTTGGACTGAAGTTCAGCTAGCAGTTCTTCTCTGGTCCATGCATAATTAAAGTCATTCTTATTCTGCATCCTATAAATATGCAGAACGTGCAAAATGAGAAACAAACACATTCCTCTGGGCAGCTTGAGCCCAGCCAAACTTCATCAGAGACCACTTTAAAGATCAATTCTTCATGTCCACAGAATCAAGTTTAAATGATTGTATGTGATCAGGCTGGTCCCTGTTTCCCTGTCGCATTATGCATGACCTTCGACTGCTCGTAATATAACAAACTGCAGTATTTCAATAGAGATTTTGCATTTTATATTAAACTCTGACATCTATTGTCATTTCAAAGGCTAAAGGGTGATTTATTTTGCATAGTAATAATATCACATTTTTTCTTTTCTTATCAATGGAAGTGCTCTGTGTAGATAGTGAGAAGCAAAAGTCTCTTTAAAATATTTACAGGTCTATACTACATGCTACAAAAGAAAAAAATACCTTACAAAGATCAATTTTTCCACTGGCCCTAATTTTGATTCTCACCTTTCTCTCTCCTCTAGCCAGGCATTTCTTTAATTGTTGTTATCTTGTATAGACTGAGAAACTGGCAATAGCTCTTCCTGAGCAATTGTTTTTAAAAGAAAGGCATTGATACTACCTAAGAGTAGAAGTGTACAATGACCCAATCACTATTACAACTAGAAAATCTCATAATAATAATTTAAAAATATAATATTAGCATAGTTTCCATTCTGATTCTAGAATGAGAAGAAAGGTATATGAAGGCAGAATATAACATAGTGACTGACACTGTCAGGAGTTAATTCCTTAGATGTTTTTTCTTACTATTTCTGTGTTTACAACAGACTAATTCTCTGGTCACTCAAGTGTTGTGAATTTCTATAGCTGAGAAAAGCCTTATGATGCTCTTGTTTTATAATGCTGAAACATTGTTACTCATTAGAATTCTAGAGAAGCTTCCTGTTAGGGTTTGAATATGAAACATCCCCCTTGGGGTTATGTGCTCTATGCATGGTCCCTACAGGGTGGTGCTATTTTGGGAGCTTGTAGAATCTTTAGGAGGTGGAAACTGGCTGGAGAAAGTAGATCAGTGGGGTAGCTTCTTGGGTAATTTTTTCCTAGGATACCTCCCTCCCCTCCATCTATCTATCTATATCTATATGTAAATATAGATATAGATATCTTTTCTGTTGGCATCTATCGCATGCTCCCATTACCATGATGTTCAGCCCAAGCACATGGAGAAAAGCAACTATGAACTGAACCCTCTGAAACTGTGAGCAAAACAAATCTTCCTTTAAGTTGTACTCTTGAGTATTTTGACATAGCAACAAGAAAAGTAATCAATACACTCCTCACATACCATCAAATGTGGTATGGGAAGAATATAAGTTTATATCTTTTTGAATTTTACTTAAATTTTGATTACCATCTATACATTTTGTATAGTCATTTTCTGTGACTTTATATCAAAAGATTTTCCATGGTTTCTTTCTACCATGCAGCATCCTCATGATCAAGAAACACAAATACATTTAATATCAGTGTAACAAGTATGCAAGTGAGGTAAAATAATACAGAGTAGAAGACAGGCAGAAATATCTATATGTAAATGAATATATTTCATATAAAGTGTATCAATATTCCCTTTACCAATAAAATGTTTACTTTTTAAATTATCACACTTGTCTATTTTGAAATGTTTTATCAAATGTTTGATTATCATGTACAGTGTTTCCTAGTAGAGCTTCTCTTAGAAAATTCTGGTGTGCTTGATGAATATAATTTCAAAGAGAAAGCATTTTTAAGGCAAACTGTCCAATTTTTGTTTTCTGATGATTGTTAACAGTAGATGCTTTTCTATCATATTTTGTCTCTGGGGAAAATGACTGAAAGCCTGGCGGACACTTGCTTGGGGACCTGACAATCTGTTAAAGCCTCATTCTTACCTGCCCATTAACACATCAATTGATCACAGACACTTAAATCCAAATAATAACAACTTTTTGTGTTAATCAGTTTTTGCAATGCTTGCGATTGAACCTAGTGCCTTGTCCATGCTACACAAGCACTCTACCACTGAGCCACATCCCAACTCTTTGTTAATATATTTTAATAGCCACATGAGAGTAGTAGATATTTATGGAGTACAGTATGGAATTTCAATACATGTACATGATGTGTAATGATGAGATCAGGGTACTTGACAAACTATCACCAGACATACATCATGTCTTGGAGCTAGTAACATTCTATTTGTTGTTGTTGTTAGGTGCCGTCGAGTCGGTATCTGACTCATAGAGACCCTCATAGGGTTTTCAATGGCTGACTGTTTTGGGATTGCCTTGGGAGTGGATTGCCAGGTCCTTCTCCCATAACATTCTATTAGTGATTGTGAAATGGTCAATTAATCCTCATCATGCATAGTTATCCTACTGTGCTACAGAACATTCAAACTTCTTTTCCAACTGCATCCCTATACCCACTAACCATCATCTCTCCATCTTCAGGTGGTTTTGGAGGACCTCATATTTCTCATCCTAAAATGAAGAAATTGGGATACATTTTCTCTGAAGAAGATTTCAGGACAAAATGTTGATGAATCAAAATCCTCCTTTAATTCACTTACAACATAATTGGTGTTTTTAATGTCTATGTTAAACAAACTGAAGTAATGAAAATTTCCCACCTCACTGATTTTCTTCTGAAATTCTGCCTCAAAAAGTTTCACTTTTTCATTAATTTAAGTCTCACATCTTTATCCTTGATGACTTCCCTCTGAAGATGAGGTCAGTGTTAAGGAGCATCCTAATTCTCCCTTGTAAGCATTGCCCTTATGCATTTTCTCCCATCTAGGGCGGACACCAACTGAGCTATTTCTCTATTCCAAACACAAATTTATTGTGTATGAAGAGGAACCAATAGTATTGAAGGACTAAGTAGAAGCTGCCTTGAAGGAGTTGGTGAAACATAAGGCTCCAGGAATTGATGGAATATTAATAGAGATGTTTCAACAAACAGATGCAGCACTGGAGGTACTAACATGTTTGTGCCAGTAGATTTGGAAAACAGCTAACTGGCCAAGTGACTGGAAGAGATCATATTGTGCCTATTCCCAAAAAAGGGGATCCAACTGAAGGTGGAAACTATCAGACAATATTATTGATATCACATGCAAGCAAAACTTTACTAAAAGTCATTGAAAAGTGACTACAGCAGTATATAGACAGGGAATTGCCAGAAAATCAAGCCAGATTCAGAAGAGGGCAGGGAACCAGGGACATCATTGGTGATACAAAATGGATATTTCCTGAAAGCAGAGTATCAGAAAGATGTCTGCCTATGCTTTATTGACTACGTAAAGACATTTGACTGTGTGGATCATAACAAATTATGGATAACACCGTGAAGAATGGGAATACCAGGGCACCTAATTATACTCATGAGGAATCTGTATATGAAGACAGTTGTTAGAATAGAACAAGGAAACACTGCCTCGTTTAAAGATGAGAAAGGTGTGTGTCAGGGCTGTATACTTTCACCATCTCTCTTCAATTTATATGCTGAGCAAATAATCTGAGAAGCTGGACTTTATGAAGAAGAATGCAGTATCAGGATTTGAGGAAGACTCATTAACAACCTGTGTGAAGCAGATGACACAACTCTGCTTGCTGAAAGTGAAGAGGATTTGATTCACTTACTGATGAAGATCAAAGAACATAGCCTTCATTATGGACTGCAACTAAACATCAACAAAACAACTGGGTCAGTATGCAACTTCACAATAAACGGAGAAAAGATTGAGGTTGTCCATTATTTTGCTTTACTTGGTTCTACAATCAACACTCATGGAAGCAGAAGTCAAGAAATCAAAAGACATATTGCATTGGGAAAGCTGTTGCAAAAGACCTCTTTAAAGTGTTAAAAAGTAAAGATGTCACATTGAAGACAAAGGTGTGCCTGACTCATGCCATGGTATTTTCAGTCACATAATATGGTTGTGAAAGCTGGACATTGAACAAGGGAGACAGGAGAAGAATTGATGCTTTTCAATTATGGTGCTAGAGATGATTATTGAATATACCACGAACTGCCAAAAGAACCAACAGATCTATTCTAGAAGTAGTGCAACCACAATGCTCCTTGGAAGCCAGGATGGCTAGACTGTGTCTTATGTATTTTGGTCATGGAGTCAAAAAGGACCAATCCCTGGAGAAGCACATCATGTTTGGGATAGTAGCAGGTCAATGACAAAACGGAAAACTCTCCACTAGATGGATTGACTTAGTGTCTGCAACAATGGACTTAAACATAAATAAGATCGTGTGCCTGGCACAAATTGGGGAGTGTTTTGATCTGCTGTACATAGTGTTGCTATGAGTTGGACTCTACTTGACGGCACCTAACAATAGCAACAACAAAGGACACACACCAACTGAGCTATTTCTCTTTTCCAAACACAATTCTCCCCTGAGATTTTCATCAATAAATAAAAAGACATGCTGGTATCACAGCTGCTTGACATCTACCAAACCTCTCATTAGCTTGTGGACTACAGCATAAGAAAATGAAGAATTTCTAAATGCCTTATTGAAAATCTACTCACAAAACTACACTTTGCATTTTAATATCCTAAATTAAAGAATTTGAAAATAAAGTTTATCTGAAAAAAATCAAGTTTTATTAAAGGAAAGAGTATAGACTCATTCTTCCTTTGTTACTTATACTCATTTTGTAGCTTCCATTTTGTAGTCTGTAGCAAATAATAGAAAACACAGATATTTGATAGTTCCACACATATTCAACACTTTAATAGAAAAAGAAGTTCCATGTCATTATAAAGCCAAAATTTGTCTTTTTGTAGTGTGTGTGTGTGTGTGTGCACGCGTGTGTATATATAGTGTGCATGTGTATACATGCACAAGTGGTGATTGTCTTCTCCTAGTTTTTAATCCAGCTGCACTAAGAGATTCACAACTATGTCTATTCTATGGACATTAAATGTCCAGTGTCCATCCTACTCTCCTGATGCCACAATCTATCTACATCCTTGTTGTTGTTGTTGTTAGGTGTTGTCAAGTCATGTCCAACTCATGGCGACCCTCATAGGGTTTTCAATGACTGATTGTTTCAGGATTGCCTCGGGAGTGGATTGCCACATCCTTTTCCCATTTTTGCAGTGCTGGGAATCAAACTCGGGACCTCAGAGACCACAAAGTGGCGCTCTACCAACTACTGAGCTAAATCTCAGCCCCTACATCCTTATAGACACATCAAATCCCCTAAATCCTCAGATCATCTGTGACTCACTACCATAACCTAATAGCAATTTAAGTGCTGTAGCTTTAAGTTTCTTGGGGTTTCATAAAGATTTAAAAGAATGAAGAATTTACCACTTGGCATACTTATTCATATGGAGTCCTTTGACTCTAGGAAAATAAAAGACCATTGAAATGATTTAATCTAGTTGGAGCATTTTTAGGATGAGACCCTTGGGCAAACGTGATTTGTCCAAAGCAACCAAGCTAGCCAGAAGTCCACTGAGAGAAGTTTCTCTAATATTTCACACTCAGTACTATCCATGTTGTAAAATATATCTTCTAATATATTCTTTTGTATATTCCCATGAACAATTGTATCTTCTAGCGCTTCCACAACTTTTTGGATGCCCATAATGTAACTGAAGAAATACAATTCTTTAGAAGCAATGATTTATTAAAGGCAAAGCTGTTTTTATTTTTTCTTTCTTTATTTTATTTTATTTTATTTTTCTCTAAGTACTAGGAGGTTGAACCCAGGGCCTTTTACATGCTAGGTAAGTGTTCCACCATGAAGCTGCACTCCCAGCCATTTTTTTTATTTTGAAACAGAGTCCTACTACATTACACAGGCTGCTTCTAGCCACAAACTCAAAATCCTGACTCCAATTCCTGAATAGCTGGGATTATAGGTGTGTGTCCAAGCCATCAGCAACTCAATGATTTTCAAATTACATACACACAATTTGTTAACAAGCTTGTTTTGTTACACAGCTTCAAGTAGAATCATCACTCTGACAGCTAAAGATACTAGAGAAGCAGCCTTTTATTATTCTGAATGTCATTAAGTAGTGATTTAAAAGCTCCACTTTAGAATATCCTTTCGAAAGTTTCATGCTAAAATATTGGCTTCATGTGATCTCTCAGGGATTGAATTTTTCACAGTCTCATGTGCTTTGAAAAGTTTTTCTTAAGAATTTTCTTCATCAAGTCATTGTTGTTAGGTGCCCTCATGTCTGGTCCCACTCATAGTAACCCTATGTACAACAGATGAAATATTCCCCAACATTGTGCCATGGCTGGCACAGTGTCAGTACTTCTCTGCTATTCATAGGGTTTTCAATGGCTTATTATTTCTGGAATGAGCTGCCACGTTCTTCTCCCAAGCTTACAGCACCCAGTATTCCCAGGAGGCTCCCATCCAAGGACTAACCAGGCCCAATCTGCTTAGCTTCTGAGATCTAATTTGATTGGACACCAGGATGGTACCACTGGAGACAAGCAATTTCTTGTCAGTAGTTGAGTTAAATGAGTTTCAGAGAATAGGTATGTCGCCAAAGAAGAAATGGACTACCTTTGGCCCCAGAGTGATAGAGGAGCACCTTATGTCTTATGCTCCCTCATGGATGCCCAGGGGTGGTACAGATGGCTGCTGTATTTGCAAAACAAAGAGTCAAGAAACCAAGTGCATGGAACAATCACTCCTTTCTGTGCTACTTTTGAAATAATTCATAGAGCTTCCAATTAGCACCTGCCATCAGGATGCACCATTTTCACAGGAATATATTGAAAGGATAATTTTATTTCACATTCATTGGATAAAATAAAATCATATTCCTTCTAGTCAGATGTATGTTTGGAGAGATTGAATCCAAATGTACACACGTCCATCACAGGATCCAGAATTCATTATAATGACATCAATCCAATGATTTCTGCAAAGGTATTTTTATAAAACTAGTAATTTAGAAATATTAGTCTTATTTCAATTTAGTCCCTTCCCAGAGAAATATACCTTTTTCAGAATCCTTCCTGAAATTGTAACTTGCATTTGAGACTGTTAAAGGATTATGGTTTACATAGGAAATAAAACAAATGTAATGATGTGAATATGTGCCTAAATAACCCCTCTTACACATGTACTGGCATTAACAAGTGAATAATGAGTATATTAGTGTCTTTATTTAAATTTCCTGGTGCAAGCCAAACTCTTAATGTAATTTTAATGAACAATTTGCCCATGAATTCTTTCCAAGAGTGGCAAGAGAGCATGCAATCACATTTTTATAATTTATGATATCATTTTGAGGTACAGGAACTAGCACATTAACTAAGTGAATGATACAAGATAGTCCACTCTTCTTTTCCTAAAAAAGAGATACATTTCTCCCTGAGAGACCATATTAAATACAATTTATTCTCTTTGGACAATCTCATAAAACAAAAGTGGAAAATTTACCCTAGAAAATCAGACATTAGAATTCTGTAATTTTATTACTATTTCTGCACAAATTTTTCTAACATTCCTGCAGCTTTCTATTATGATTCACAATGTCTGCAGTGAGAAAGTAGATGAGGGAAGAACCCATTAAGAGGAAGTTACTATACTGCTGGACTCAGCTAATAATCCCTTTATTTTTCATTTTTATTATTCTCTAGTTTATGAATGACAATCTACTCATTACCTATTGTTATAAACATTTTGATGTAGCAACGGAAATATGCATCAATAAGCAATACCTACTGGAAGCTTTCTGCAATATTTAGCAGCTCATAAATGTGTATTATGGTATTTGCTGCCTACTTGACTTATTTCTGGAGAATCTAGATGAACTCTTAATCTTAACTGTAATACCTGCTTGTAAACTCACACAATTGCCTATGCTTTAACTGTTTTATCTACTGTCTAGAGTCATAATAAAACTGCCTCATTAATTTTTCTACTGTGAAATATAGTTTTATTTGCAATTAATATTCTTTCAGCAAGACTAGTGTTGACCTAAAACAGGGAAGAAAAATCCATAATCATGAGTCAGAACTTTTTGAACAATAACATAAAGTAATCAATGTTTTGGCAAGAATTGTGATAAGCCTACAGATAGCTAGACACAATTCACAGAGTGTAAACAGAGAAAGCCAATCAGATTCTCATCAGTATATCCCTTTTAAAAATTTCCTAGTTTTTTGTCTCCCACTAGCTAACATTAATGTCAAAAACTTTCAATATATCAAAGGTTTTGTACACTATCATTTGGTTTCCTCTAGACCATTTCTACAAGAAATAAGTATAACCTAAATACAATGAATGAAATAGAATCTTGGTGTATTGAGCCATGGTTTTCAAGAATAAGAACAACAGCTTGAGAACACTAGATCTAAAATCACCCCTAACAACTTTCTGGAGACCATGAAACATGAATTAGGTTAGCAATGTCTTCCTTTCCTTTTCTCTTCTTTACATTTTCTTCCTTAGTGTTTTCTTTTTTTCTTTTTATTGTTACTGGTCCATACTATCTTAAAAGTAAAGCTATAATACATACTTTTGAAAATATCCCTTTTTCTCCCTGGTGTTCTCTCTCACTGGTCTGCTTTGGTTTTGCTCCTGTTGCTAACGCCCACAGACTAATTTCTGAGGAAAATACTTTAATATTTTCTCAAATATTGCTTTAAAGATGTATCATACTCAATAAGATCAGTAAATAAATTATTTACTTCCTCTATCCAAGACTCTGTGCGAAATCTGATGCAAAGAGATTAAAAGCATACTCACTGCTGTACAATAAATAAGAACTTAGTGAACAGAATTTAAAAATTATAATCACAAGGTAGTTAAATGATTCTCAATCTCTGACTAAAAAGTAGAATAATATATGGAGTCTAAAAACATTGACAGTAGTACTCTACCTCATCTCATTAAACTAGACTCTAAGATGGTCAATGATGTCTGAAAGTGAGTGACAGAGAATAGTGTTATTAGAGTTCAGAAGATGTTTGAAAAGAGTACTTACATGCAACTATCATACCAAATATCCCTAAAGAGCAAGGATATAATGAGCTTCAAATCCATGTAATATTGGGGACAACAATCATTAGTACTATTCTAAAATTAACTATTGAGCTCTTTTTCCTCACCACTTACACCTGGTTTACAGAGGATGCTCCAAGTCTAATAGAAAGGACAGTGTATTAGTTATCTATTGTATGTAATAAACTACTAAAAAATGAAGTGTTTAAAACAACAATACACATGCATTGCCCTCACTGTTTCTGTGGGTCATTAATTCAAGAGTGTTTGAGCAATTCTCTCTTGGAGTCTCATGACATTGGGGTCAATATTTTGATTGTGGCCACAGTCAGCTAAAGTCTTAAGTAGGGGTGGAGGAGGCTCATTCTCAGGGTAGCCATCACAATGTTCTTAGTCCACTGGTTTTGTACTTTTCCTTTTCACCACACATATTTACACTTTCTTCTTATATGATATTTCCTTAGTTTAGGATTTCTACGACCAACATGTCTATTATATTCAATATATAGTTATTGGATATCTTTTATTGCAAAACATTATGCCCACTATTTCTTTAGGCTTGAAGTTGTCACAAACTAAGGGGAAACACATATGTACACACAAAACTACTATGACTCCTGTAATGTAATAGACAATACACACAAGGGCTGCAGTAAATGAAAGGAGGGGTGATTAGCCACAAGTGAGTGGCTTAAAAGAATTCAAAAATAAGTTGGCATTGAATTTGAGCAGTAATGATAAATGTGATTTTTGAGAGGCAAAAAGGGTAAATAAAGGCAATCTGAGTTGAGCCTCTTCCACTGGTAACATTGTTATTCTGACTCAGATTACATAGCATAGTAATATATTTCTAGGCTAAAGAAACAGATATAGCCAGGTGTGGTGCTGCACACCTGTAATCCCAGCACCTCAGGAGGAAGAGGCAAGAGTATCTGCAAGTTTGAGATCAGAGGCAATCTGCATAATTTAGGGAGACCCTGTCTGAAACAGGAAGAAAACAATGGGCTAGGGGTGCAGCTCAGTGGTACAGCACTTGCAAACATGCAAGCATGAAGCCCTGGGTTCAATCCCTACTATCAGAAAGAAGAAGAAGAAGAAGAAGAAGAAGGAGAAGGAGAAGGAGAAGGAGAAGGAGAAGAAGAAGAAGAAGAAGAAGAAGAAGAAGAAGAAGAAGAAGAAGAGGAAGAGGAAGAAAGGGAGGAAGGCGACGGCGACAAACAGATATAAGGAGTAAGCTGATAGATGAATATAAAAGAAGATTTAAAAAATAACTAAAGTGTGTATAGTGAAAGATGGATACAGGCAAAGGTGAGAGGAGGCAGAAGAAATAGCTTCAAAACCTTGATCATAATACCAAATACAGTATCTTAGCCTGTCAGAGAAGAAGGAAATATGTTGTAACTTTACAAAGCATGAAAGTTAAGTGAAACTTATCACTGTATTTTGTTTTGTTTGGCTTAGAACATTCTAAAAACTCTAACAATCTAAGAGTATATTGGAAAAAGTAAACAGTAAAAGGAATACTGGTCAGAAGATTAAAAATAGCTGGATATCAATGGGAAAAAGAATAAAAGGTCCCAGACAGGGCAGCCTACAAAATGGCAATAAGGATATTCTAGAGCCCTAGAGGGTCTGGTGGAGATGAAAGCTATGTAAGGCCTGAAGATCCAAGGTCACGATGCAGGAGAAGAGCTAACAACCTATTGTCAGGCCTTCTGACAACTGAATTAAAGTCATAATTGAGTTCTTAGGGTCAAAGATTGAAAACTTGGTATCCTTAGACTGAAGTTAAAGAGGAATAGCTCTTTTCCTCAGCTTTTACAAAGGTAACACAGGAGGTTAAACTGGCCTAACTTTTTCTTAACAACTTAGCATAGAAAACACAAACCCTGAAAAAACCAATAATCAAACCACCTTCTACAGCTTATGACATGGGTCTCCACATTCTAGAATGTGCCTTCTTTTATAATTGAACTTTGTTTTTTGTATCAGCCTCCATTTTGGAAGGACTCAAGTACATTTAGACTAGTCAGCGTTCCCCAATTCTATCATAAGTTTAATATTAAATTCTCTTTTAACTAATATGTTTATAGACTAAGTTTTCAGAGGTTACTCTGGACGATGGATTAATTCTTGTCTTGTTCTTTGGACAATGTCTTTTGGCATATAGATATGGTCAACCATACAATTCTACCCTAAACATCATGGAGATCTGCTTCTGATTCACAAAGAGGCATCCCAATGTTGTGCAAGTCTTTATTAGGATGAAATGATGAACCATATGTCTCAGTTTTATAAAACTGAGCTTGGAAAACAAAGAGTAGATACATACTCTTATTTCTTACATTGTACACATTATATTTTCAAAATGTCATTTTGATGAAACAGCTACAGAAATCAATAGTTCTCTGCCACTTCTGAGTCCTTTACCTCCTCCCCTCCTTTCCCTTTTCTTCTTTATCTTCCACTTTCTCCTCCTTAGAGTTTAACAGCTTTATCATGTGAAATTAGGTTTTCTTAATCCTAGGGGTAGTGATTAGTTCAGTTTTTCTGGGAAAAAATAATTCTGAATTCTATAGTGTTTAGGAAATAAAATTGTCTGAATCTGAGAAAAATATTAAAGCTAATACCATTTGTGTTATTTCAGGAAATATGTCTTTTTAGGCATCTTTGAATTTCTAATTATGAGTTATGTGCCTTTCCATCAGAGATCACTAAAGTGAACCTAAAACCATATACAGAAAATGTGCCACAGGAGAGCAACTTGCAACAGACAGCCTTTAACTTTATGTTAAGGAGGACTACAATAACATAAAATGCTGATGCTATAGACTTAAGTAAGTTAATTTCAAAAAGCAGCACTCAAAATTTGAGAGATGATATAATTATGTGAAGTGAAAATTTGAAAGGAAATGCACAAGTTGGCTTTGAGTGATGGTTCTGTCCATGAGTGCCTTCTTTTTCTTTGTTGCTTCAAATTGCCTTTAATAAAAACTTTTAATTAAATAACAATTTAATAAAGTATAATGTGTGTGTTCATGTGTGTGCATGTGTGTAAGATATACAAGACAAGGGCTTGGAGATACAAAAGGCTTCTTTCTAACTCCAGTGTAGTTATTGGTTTAGTTCAAGCTTTCCAAGTTCTTTATTTCCATGAGCTCAGACAAGTGAGAACACTGAATAATGTGCTGCTCCCTGGGTACAGTGAGAACATCAACCTTTAGAAGGTGTCTTCAAAATAAGAACTGTTACATGAATTGATATTTTAGTTACGTGTGTATAAACTTCTCTGGATATGGTTTGTCATTTGGGTACTTATTTTGGCCCACTCAGTGTGCAGATGAGTGTGTGTGACTTCAGATATGTGAATAAACCTTGGCATTTGGATTATTTTTGGCCAAAGAGTAAGTGTGAAATTAGACACACTCATGAGCCAAAAATAGCCAAATGGCAAGCCAATTACATAAGTGTAGTCTGTTACATAAAAAATCTAGATTAGTTATCATAAAACCAGTGTTAGTCCTACTTATTGTAACTATTACTATTGCCTTACTATTTCTAGTAAAATAACTAATATCTATAGAACACATGATGTAAAATTTATAAAGCTTTACATGAACGGTTCCACTTTTACCAAACTGTTGTTGTTAGGTGCCATCGAGTTGGTATTCGACTTATATCGACCCTCATAGGGTTTTCAATGGCTGACTGTTTCGGGATGGCCTCAGGAGTGGATTGCCAGGTCCTTCTCCCATTTTTGCAGTGCTGGGAATTGAATTCGGGACCTCAGAGATGACAGTGCAGCACTCTACCAACTGAGCTAAATCCTAGCCCCTTTACCAAACTATAATCATATATATTATTGTTGCTGTTGTTCAGTGTCATCAAGTTGTGTCTGATTTATAGGGACCCTCATAGGATTTTCAAAGGCTGATTGCTTCCAGATTGTTTTGGGGAATGGATTGCCATATCCTTCTCCCATTATTGCTGTGCTGGGGATCGAACCTGGGTCCTCAGAAAGTACTGAGCAGCACTCTATCAACTGAGCTAAACCTCAGCTCATAATCACATATATATGAGCTGAGTACTATTATTAATATTATAGAAAAATAATAAAAATTATGCTGAAAAAGGTTAAGTATCTCAGTGGGGTCACACACATTTGATATGAGAACCCAGATACTCTGAAATCAATAATTAGATAAATGAAATATGTGGAAATTTTGTCACTGATACATCATGTGACCCTGAGTACACATAAGCAACTTTGCACGTTGGTATTATCTATGCAATGACAATGATGATATGTGCTCCAGAACATGTGTAAAAGTGCTATAAATATGGAAAGTGGTGGAATATGATGTGAACTAGTATTAAAATAGTTGTCCCTTATTATAAACCTAACAGATCAATTATTCTTGCAGAAAAAGTACTAAAAATCCAGGGAAGTCTACAAAAAAGCTATTGCTTTGACATTTTTAATGTATTTTCAAAATTTTGATTGCACATCGTAGTTCATGTCATTTTTTTAAACATCAGAAAGGATCCACAAAACATAATGAGTGAATATAGATTGTAAAATTCTAAATTGTGTAAAATAATATGTGTATATGGATGGGAGATTGCCTGGGAATATCAGGTGCTGCAGACTAGGGGAAAGGACCTTGCAGTCCACTCCACAAACAATCCACCATTGAAAACCCTAAGAATAGCAGAGGAGCACTGACAATAGTGTCAGGCATGGCACAGTGTCAGGGAGCATTTCATTCTGCTGTACATAGAGTCCCTATGAGTCAGACCTGACTCTTGGCACCTAACAACAACAACAACAACAACAACAATATACATATGTATAAAAACATGAAAACAGAACTTCAAAGAGCTAACTAGTATTTACACAAAAATTTGTACATAAATGTTCACAGTAACATTATTCATAATAACTAGAAAGTGGAAATAATCGAAATGTCAATTAATTGGTGGATGTGTAAATAATTGTAGTTTATCCAGACAGTAGAATACTAGGCAGCCAAAACATGGATGAACCTAGAAAACATACAGGGGAAAGAAGGCAGTCACAAAAGGCCACATATTATCTGATTGTGTTTACATTGTATGTCCAAAAAAAGCAAAGTAATACATGGTTTCTTAGGAACTGGAAGAGGAGGGAGGAGAGATTTCCTTTAGGAAGTACAAGTGTGTTCTAAATGTGATTATTGTGACCACTGCAGTGTAAATACACTAAAAATAAATTGTACTGGTTCGATGAGTGAATTGTATGTGAATTACAGCTCAGTATAACTATTTAAGGGGCTAGGTGAAGTGTTGCTTTGTACTTTCTGAGGACATGGGTTTGATACCCAGCACCACAAAAACAGGAGAAGTACATGACAATCAACTTCCAAAGCAATCCCAAAACAATCAACCACCGGAAACCCTGTGAGGGTCACTGTGAGTCAGACCCAACTCAATGGTATTTAACAACAACAACAACAACAACAACAACAACAACAACAACAACAAAACTATTGAAAAACAGTTTGTCATTTCTACTTAAAGGAACTTCCTGGAAAACTGTCTTATTTGCAAAATTTTCTCCAGGAAAAATTATATATGTGAATTCATATAACATGTATGTTGTTGTTGTTGTTGTTGTTGTTAGGTGCCATCGAGTCGGTATCCGACTCATAGCGACCCTCTGTACAACAGGGGAAACACTATTGTCAGTGCTTCTCTGCTGTTCATAGGGTTTTCAATGGCAGATTGATTTTTGGGAGGGGGTTGCCAGGTCCTTCTCCCAAGCCTACAGCTTCTGGTGTTCCCAGGCGGTCT
>VMDO01007495.1:0-10815 GCA_007922755.1 Pedetes capensis | reverse complement strand
ACATGTATACAATACAATAAATGATGAGCACATACCACATCAATTTTTTTCCTAGCTAGACCTGTATAAACTATTTTTAGCACAGGTTCTTGCAAGTAAAAGTCCTCACTAGATGGTCATATCAATTTTGAATCATCCAGTTCTTGGTATTTTCTCTATTTCCCATGTGAGAGTATGTCAGGAGATAATAAGATCTCAAAGGACAATTTTCCTTTCTAGTCTGTTGAAATTCTCCTGACTTAATTTCAATCATTACTCTTTATTATATCCCTTTGGACAAACTAATTCCATTTCCTCCTTGGTGGCTATATCCTCTTAACCTGAGTATCAGAACCCCACATCCTCTGCAATAATCACATCCTAGCACAGCATGTGTAAAACTGTCCTGGTCTCCCAATGAGTTGATAGTATGGATTGTCAGGCTAAGATTCTGAAACAATATGCTGAAAGTATCTTTGTTTAGCCTTGTTCCAGTTTTCAGGTAATATTTAAGAAATTGTCACTTGCTAAAAAGTTAAAGCAAATTAGCATGTATCTATAAAGTTCATTATATATATGTATATTTAATACATGTTTTATTTATTATCCAATGAACCTAGTATATATATACCCAGTGAACCTGGGAACAGCTTTTTTTGGTCATGTGGTAATACTGAAATCTATATCCTTACATCTATTGGGTGAAAGATAGCTGCTCTCCTAGTAATCTTTTCCAGAAGACATACCTAAATTCAGAAAAATATTTTAGATGCTAAAATTTACCTTGGACTTACTAATAAAAAGTAATAAGATTAAGCAATGTGATATGCTAAATTTCTGGAACTATAAGATTGTGTTCACCAAAACTAATTTTATCTCCCTGACATTAAAAATAATCCTCCCAAGTTGGAACAGATATATAAATCTAAGATTATATGTAGAAAAATACTATTAAATTATTTTTGAAATAATTTCCATATTTGCATATCTTGTTAAAAATGAATTTGTAGGAAAAATACCTTTCCAACTTGCTTTTAAATAGTTCTCTGTAGGAACAATGGGGAAAATATGATATTCATGGATATGTTATACTTGTTACAATAATATATATTATTTCCTTTAACCATATTTTTAAAAGTTTGGCATTCTTAGTGCACTTTTGCCCATAAGGAAATAGGGAATTGAAGATGTAGATAACTTGCTTCAGGTCTCATAGATAGCATGACAGAACTTGAGCTTGAATGAAGTATACATTAGATTTCTAAGGCTTTCCATGTTTTTTCATGTATAGCAGTTGTCTTCACAAAAACAATGTGATTATTAAAGAATTTAAATTCAAGAAAAAATATGATTGACTTTAGTTCTAATAATTGTTCTATTCTACACTACACTGAATCAGTGATATTTGGTGAAGTTCTCTTAATGACATTTTAACCAAGTTCACTTTTCAAACATCCCAAACTGTTATTGGCTGCTCACCCAGAACAAGCTAGGGCCTTAGCTGTAGACTTCAGGCTAGGAGAGTCAACAACTCAAGTTGGAATATGAACTAGAGATTTCCTTTTCTTGGGTTTTCTAGAGCCAGCTTCTTAGGCACTGGGTGAGTAAGAGGATGGATAAGGAAAAAGCAAACTATTCCTGGATGTGGTCAGCCGCAGACTTCCTTCAGTTATTGTGACTGCTTGGGTGGCCTTTGCGGGCTGGCAGGAGAACACACTGATACCCAAAGGCTAGTGCTCTCCTTAAATGAGCTTCACCACTCACTTCACTGAAAGACTAGATCCCCACTCATCCACTTTTTACACCTTCTTGGCCAATCAATAGTTCATGCCATGCATGCAGTAGGCAAACTGCTTGTGTCCCAGCACAATGGGCTCAGGCCCAACAACTTTCTGAAGTGTCCAATGAACCAGTAAGAGGCAGCTACATCCTCTCCTCACCAAACAGTGATTGTACAGATTGCTCCCTTGCTGTCAATCCATTTAGTGTCCAAGCAGACATCAAAACAAAGAAATACAATTCCAGTCCTGTCATTAGAAAATCATCTCCAATCTTTACAAATCCTTTTCACAGAGCTTCCCTGTCTGAACAATTTTTCTTTGAGTATATTACATTCAGGAGAAAGCCATCTGTCTAGGTCTCTCCTTCCTTTGATTTAGATGGGAGGAGGTAGTGGAGGGTCTTGGCTCCTGGCCATTATTCTGGAAAGGCTCTGTTTCACTCCACCTTTCAGAAGCATTTAGGAAATATGAATTCCATATACCCATTGCCCTCTCAGTTTGGGGCCTGAATTATATTCCAGGACAGCAAGAAAGGGCTCATCCCATATTCAGTTACACTTGACCATTTGTCTTTAAAGTTTTAATCAATATTTTCAAAACATCAAGCTAAGATAACTCCTAAAATGTGGTAACATTCCTATATTAGCACATTTGATTTTGAAGAATTTGTATAAATTGGATTTTATTGTCTATTTTAAGAAGCTACAAAAACCGGGCATGGTGGTGCATGCCTGTAATCCCAGTGGCCTGGGAGGCGGAGGCAGGAGGATTGCAAGTTTGAGACCAGAGACAGCCTGCATAACTTAGCAAGACCCTGTCTCAAAAAGTAAAAAGATGGGCTGGGCGTGCAGTTCAGTGTTCCAGCACTTGCAGAGCATGCAAGTACGAGGCCCTGGGTTCAACTCCCAGTACCACACACACACACACACACACACACACACACACACACACACACACAAAAGAAGCTACAAAAGGTGAACAGATTTCATACACGAATGACATTTAATACAAAGATTAAATGTAATTTCTCTTTAAATTTGCAGCAAATATGACATATTATCTTATTGTACATCACTTATTTCTTCATCTCAAAGTATTCAAGCCAAAATGTATGAGAATTCATACCCACAATCCAAGCTGGAACAAGATCAGAAGATTGGAAGAACTCTGAATACTAAAAAAATGAACATTCTAAGTATTTTTATATTCTTCACCACTGTAGTGTTTCATCTCTTTGACAAAGCTACTGTTTCCAGAAAAGGGTAGCAAAATGAGATTCATTTATCTCAGCTTGAGAGAGGGAGGGGGTTGGACCTGAGCAGTCACTATAATCATTGGATCTGATATATTGACAAATGCCACAGACTCTAATTTGAGTTATTAATGTGAAATGATAATAGCTACCACTTATTTAATACTTATACTGCACCATACACCGAGCATAATACTAGGCCCTTCAAGGCCTTATTTCATTTAGTCTAACTCCATGAGGTAGGTATTTTAGAGCCCTCATTTGACACATAAGATTAGGATTTAGAAACTAAGAAACTGAAGATTATAAAAGGAGTTATTGGGAAGATAATTCAAATTTATTTATTAAAAAAATAGTTTTTGACACCTACTGTGTTCCAGATATACATACTTAAATAAAACAAACAAAAATATTCTCCCTTTGAAATTCTGTTCATTTGTGTCACAGCCCAATGCCTATATTCTTATCATTGATATAGGAATGTAAATAAAATATGCAAAATGATTATGATATTTGATTTATTTTGCTTACATAACAGATATTTGATTTATTTTGTTTACATGCAAAATGCTTATCAGGTATTTGATTTATTCTTCTTAAATAAATGATACCTATGATTTGGTGTTTTCAAGTTGTTTATGTTTATTTCAATTAAGATGCATGAGATACGTCATAGATTTAAATGTGAGTTGTACTTAAAACTACAACAAATCACTTTTGAAGCATTATGTCTTCTTACCAATGATGAACTAATGAATAATTAAATTCTATGATTCCCTGTACTAATCATTTTAATGCTGAATTAGTGATATTATTGATACTATTTATCTTTCAATTCTCTAATAGTCCTTCCATCCAAATACAAAATTCTAATTGCTTGGGTAAACATTATTACTTGTAGGCAAATAATAAGGATTTGCAGAAAGTAAAATTCCAGTTAATCCTTGCCAATAAGATACAATGACAGGTTAATTTTGCCTAAAGAATAAACCTATGTTATTTTCCCAGTATATCCAATTTTTAAGTGTTTTAATGAAAATCTAAATATTATGAATTGATTATTGATGGACTTTTCTCTCCCTTTTTGTGTGGTGTTGGTGATTGACCCCAGAGCCTTCCACATGCTAGGCGTATACTACCACTATCCACACTCCCAGCTGAGAATTCATTA
The DNA here is from genome assembly GCA_007922755.1 of Pedetes capensis. Lineage (NCBI taxonomy): Eukaryota > Metazoa > Chordata > Mammalia > Rodentia > Pedetidae > Pedetes > Pedetes capensis. The sequence continues at coordinate 6,632 of VMDO01007495.1, read as the reverse complement.
TTGAAAGAACATTTTATCATCATACTGTGTTTGATGCATTAAAAAAAAACCTTTTAAATCGTGAACTTCAACTTTCTAACTAGAATAATGCAATTTTCACTTATTGACTTTTTGTAGATGAGAGGATTGGTGGTACATTATTCTAAAAGTTAAATCTGATTAATATTTAATTGCATCCATATTCACAGGTATTAACTAGGAGATCGTTTTTATGAATCATTGTTATTATGGGAAAACTAGAAATAATTTTGTCAGTAGCATAAATGAACTCTAATTTTGAATAATCACTGGTAGTAATCACTGAGTGGACCTTGTGAAAGCAATAAAATTTTTGATCCATATACTAGTTTATATGTAGACTGCATATGTCCATTATAGTGATACTTTAGAGACAATTAAATGTTATTCTTTTGTAACCACTTACTAAAATGTTTCATGATTTTTTGATTCTGCATAAAAACTCTTCTCTGCTAAAGTTTCTTAAAGCAGCAATGAGAAATAGCTATGAGATTATATAAAGCATAATTAAAAATAGAGTTTTATTGGTATTTGTATATTATTGTTAGGTGCTGTCGAGTCGGTATCCGACTCATAGTGACCCTCATAGGGTTTTCAATGGCCGATTGTTTCGGGATTGCCTTGGGAGTGGATTGCCAGGTCCTTCTCCCATTTTTGTGGTGCTGGGAATCGAACTCGGGACCTCAGAGACTGCAGCGCAGTGCTCTACCAACTGAGCTAAATCCCAGCCCCAATACATGTTTATTTTAAAATGTCTTTCAAATAAAAGATATATTTGGCTTTTACAAACTAAAATTTGGGGAGGAAATAGGGATGTTGCTCAGTGGCAAAATGCTTGCCTACCTTACATGAGGCCCTTGGGTTTAATTCCCAACACTTTTAAAAATGAAGAAAAAAAAGAATTAAATAAATAAATAAAATAAAAATTATAAACAAATAATTTAGTCATTGCTTTCACGTACTAAGGACTTGTGTCCAAATTTCATAAAAGAACAGTCACTGAACACAAATACACACTATTTAAATAATTTAATCAAGTCTAAATAATGAGAGAATGGGAGAAAGATATGGCAATCCACTCCCTAGGCAATCCCAAAACAATCAACCTTTGAAAACCCTATGAGGGTTGCTATGAGTTGCACCCATCTCAGTGGCATCTAATAACACATGAAGTAATGATTATTTTTAAAATTCCCAAACAAAATTAATATGCTGGTAAATAAATAAAGCTCAGCCAGGCGCGGTGATGCACACCTATAATCCCGGAGACTTGGGAGGAGGAGGCAGGAGGATTGCAAGTTCGAGACCAGAGGCAGTCTGTGCAATTTAGTGGGACCCTGTCTCAAAAAGTAAAAAAATGGGTTGAGGGTGCAGCTCAGTGGTACAGCACTTGGAAAGCATGCAAGAACGAGGCTCTGGGTTCAATCCCCAGTACTGCAAAATAACAACAACAACAACAACAACAACAACAACAACAACTAAAGCTCTATTAAAAAGAAAACTTTTCTGTAAATGGTTTGTGATAATAAAGGCTAGACATTAAATTAATTTGAAAAAATAGTAAAGTGGCTATTAGATTCAAGAAGAACTTACTTTGGAAGAAAACAGCTTTAGGAAGATCTTCTTAGATCTTATATAAGAATCATCATATCTGAATAAACCATAAGAACTGTTTAAAAATCTCCCCTGAAATAGGTAGTTAGGTTCAGTGAAAACACACACACACATACACACACATGCATACACACATAAGGTATGCTATATTTTTGATTTTGGTGTCATTCTTAGAGTATTTGTGTCCTAAATTTAATAGTACATTGGAAATTAGAATGCAAAATAACATTTAGCAATCAATTATTTGTATTTCAAATCAAAATATTAACAACACTGGAAATATGATTAGCCTCTGTATATATATTTCTGTAATGGAAAATACAAAATCTGTAATTTTAATACTATAAGATAATAAAATATTATATAGTTATGATTTCCAGGCCAATAGCATAATAAATATGATGACTATGTAATCATAAATATTTCATTTATATTGGAATCTATACAGCTTCTTATACTGGGAAGTTCTAATTAAGCCTACTGTTATGTACTTAATACATGAGGGAAAATCATAATGAATATTAAGGTTTTGAAATAACTCAAAACATCAGTATAGTATATTCTTCTGCAGGCAAATTTCTAAAGTATCAATCATACAAATAACATTTATCACTGTCAGTTCTACCTGTATATCTGGCAACCCACTCCCCAAAAAACAATCAGCTATTGAAAGCCCTATGAATAGCAGAGAAGCACTAACAATAGTGTTTAGCCTGTTGTACATAGGATCACTATGAGTCGGACACCGACTCAATGGAACCTAACAACAACAACAGACTGGATAAGGCAGGAGGATCGCTAGTGTGAAGCCAACCCAGGCCAAATATACAACAGGCTAAACACTATTGTTAGTGCTTCTCTGCTATTCATAGGGCTTTCAATAGCTGATTGTTTTTTGGGGAGTGGGTTGCCAGTTCTACCAAGTATATCTTATTCATTCACCCAGATTTATTTTGATATGTAAGAATTTTACCTCATTAAGAGAAAGTAAAGGAAAAGGACAGATGATATTTGCTTTTGATTCATTTAATAAATGTGATGTTTGACAATATCAGGAATATGCTGTAATTCCATTGCTTATAAATCCCACATTGACTTTTGATTACACATAAAAGCAAATCAGTACAAGGGCCTGATACATCTTAAGAATTAGATTAGACAGCAAAATTTCTTTATTGACACACTGAATCTACTCTATATTCACTATTAAAGATTCCTGTCCCTAAAAATGTCCCAGTAAGATTTAATTTACAAGCTTGGGATTTGCGGTACTGGGATTTGAACCCAGGGCTTTGAGCTTGCATGCTCTGCAAGTGCTGGACCACTGAGCTGCACTCCCAGCCTATTTTTTTACTTTTTGAGACAGGATCTCACTAAGTTACGCAGACTGCCCCTGGTCTCGAACTTGCAATCCTCCTGCCTCTGTCTCCCAAGCCGCTGGGATTATAGGCATGTGCCACGGCACCCGGTATTACTAACTTCTTTATGAATGTCACAGAAACTCTCAGAAGAAAGCCAAAAATCAGCAAGAGGAGCACTTTCAAGGTGGCAATCAAAATATATTTTAAATTTGTAAAGAAAAATATGGGTTTTCCTGGATCTCACATCACCACTTTAATCTCAAAGTTTATTTCATGCATTACATAATTATTCCTCCTTTAGCATAAGATCTAATTTTGAATGTCTGTGTGTGACTCTACAACATAAATCTTGTGAGGGCACAGATTTTTGTCTATTTTGTTCTCTCTTCTACATCCACCCACCAAGAAGGTGCTAAGACTTGGAGATTCTTGACAAATACCTTAAATGAATAAATGGTAACTTGTGTCATTTATATATTTGTTTGAATCTCTAACATCAAAACTGGTAAAAGAAGTTGAAGTAGGTATATGTTTATGATTACTTTACTTAGGAAGGATAGAGAATTCATATTTATTTACTTAATATATATATATTTATTTATTTATTTTAAAGGTCTTCTTATTTGGCCTGGGTTGGCTTCACACTAGCGATCCTCCTGCCTTATCCAGTCTGTTGTTGTTGTTAGGTTCCATTGAGTCGGTGTCCGACTCATAGTGATCCTATGTACAACAGGCTAAACACTATTGTTAGTGCTTCTCTGCTATTCATAGGGCTTTCAATAGCTGATTGTTTTTTGGGGAGTGGGTTGCCAGATTCTGCTCCCAAGCCTACAGCACTTACTATTCCCAGGCGGTCTCCCATCCAAGTACTAACTTGAGCACCTGGTGTTCCCAGGCGGTCTCTCATCCAAGTACTAACCAGGCCTGACCCTGCTTAACTTCCGAGATCTGCCGGGATCGGACGCCACAGTGCTATGGCTGCAGGCTTAGCCACCCTAGTGCTGTGATTATAGGCATTAACAACCATGCCTAGTACCTGTATTCTTAAGGAACTGAAATATACTTACGTTAGCTGGAAAGAAGAACTGAGAGGATGGAACAAGGTACCTTTGTCAATCACCCCTAAATCCTTTAACCTTTTACAGTTCACTTGCATTGCATGTAAGGCAAGAACAAATGGGAGCTAAACATGAGTTTACATCTCTGCAAGATTCAGGGAGTAAGTTGTAATGATAGCAAAGTGGCCCTTCCTTCATCATGAGGATTTACAAATGGCACAAATATACCTTCAGACTCAGTTTAAGAAACACTGGATAAAGTTCTATTAAGGATGTTGTTGTTGTTGTGTGGCGTCGAGTCGGTATCCGACTCATAGTGACCCTCACAGGGTTTTCAATGGCTGGCTGTTTTTTTCAGGATTGCCTTGGGAGTGGATTGCCAGGTCCTTCTCCCATTTTTTGCGGTGCTGGGAATTGAATTCAGGACCTCAGAGACTGCAGCGCAGCGCTCTGCCAACTGAGCTAAATCCCAGCCCTCTATTAAGGATATTGCACTTTAAATGCTGTCCCAGTTTCTAATTCCCCTGAGATGTTTTGTCTTTGTAATGGTTAGTAGAAATTAACATCAATACAATGGCAGACAGGAGCTGACTATTGCCATTTTGACATTAGAACAGTATTACACAAACTTGAGAGCCCAAGTACCCTAGTTTAAAAAATAATAAAATAGTCAATGAGGTGAGACCAAGGGAGCCTGACTTATGGACCTGGTCTACAACATATCAGTATCTAATACTGTGATATAGAAAATGCCTTTAACTTACTTAATTTATCATGGTTCAATCTATAGGCAATCAGTGGTTGGATTATGATGCTTTCTTCATTCAACAAATACATAATCAGCACAATGAGCTAGGTACTGTTTTAGGTGATGGCTTTATAGAACTGAACAATACAGGAAAAAAATTCTTATAAAGCTTGCATTTGGTTAGTACTTTATGTGTTTCATTTGTGCAAAACATTTTATAACAGAAATGAATAAAACATATATGATTGTAAGAAAATAAGACAAGAAAGAAAAATTATCATGAATACTATATATAGTTTGTAGAAAATGATGGCAAATCTTATTTCCAACAATAGGAAGACTGCATGTCAACTATATCCTGCCAGTTTCTACTATAATCAAATTATGTATTTAATATAATGGAATAATAAGAAAATACAACAGGGTTGGAAAGTCTTTTTTGTCTACTTTGACTTCTAATGCTGTAATCTGTCTAGACTACACGCAAAGTAATCACTACATCATGAAGTAGCCTATTCCATCTCTAAACCACTGTAATTGTTAAATATGTCTTCAGGTCAATTAATTTTGATGTCTCCTTGAATTATTTTCTATTGGTTCAAGTTCTCTCCTTTCAAGATCCTAGCCAAGAATCATAAACCCTCTAAAGTTTTTTGATCATTGCCCAATGTAACTTAGTTTTCAGTTTTTTTATCAACTGTTTTGTTCTTTCCTGAAGATACTCTATTTAGAAATTATGACAAACGTAGCATTACACAAAATCACACCTAAGTAGTCATAGAGAAGACTCCATCATCTCCACCTTTCAAATATTAATGCATCTTATAATGGGTTGGGCTGGGATTTAGCTCAGTTGGTAGCGTGCTGCCCTGCAGTCTCTGAGGTCCCAAGTTCAATTCGCAGCACCGCAAAAATGGGAGAAGGACTTGGCAATCCACTCCCAAGGCAATCCCGAAACTGTCAGCCATTGAAAACCCTATGAGGGTCGCTATGAGTCAGATACCGACTCATGGGCACCTAACAACAACAACAACATAATGGATTAGTTGCACAGTGTGTTCCCATAACATTACTGATATATTAAGCTTATACTGATTACTGAATTATAAAATTTATATATTTGCTTACTATATATTTTTCTTTTACTCAAATGTCACCCTCAGTTTTACAGTTGTCGATCTTACATTCTTAGATTTTTTTTTAGAAATTTTTAATGTACATCATAATGTGATTCATTTTGACATGCTTTTCATTGTGACAATTTTCATATATGCAATTTGATAAGCATTATTCATATAGGTTATCCATTACCCTCCTCTATGTTTCCCCCTCTCCCCCCCTTCCCATCTAAGTTTCCCATCCAAGTCTTCTCTATCTTTTACTATATAGTATTTTTCTATATGTCCTTGGGTTCCATTTCTATTTAAGATAGAAACTTTTCCTGTAGTGGTCTTTGTTTCTATCTTGTTAGAACAATTACATGTGATTTCTAGTCTATTTATATTGACCTCATTCTTATCTTCCCTCCTCCCCTTTTAATGTGATCTGAACTTTGAGTAGGATTTTCCTTCTTGTAATTTTGAGTCAGCTCTCTCATCTGAGTGAGAACATGTTTTGTTTCTCTTTCTGAGCTCGTGTTCGTTCACTTAAAATAATTTTCTCTAATTCCATCCATTTTGCTGCGAATGACCCTATTTCATTTTTCTTGATTGCTGAATAGTATTCCATTGTGTATATACACCATAGTTTTTTTTATCCATTCTTCTGTTGAAGGGCACTTTGGTTGATTCCATATCTTTGCTATTGTGAAAAGCGCTGCATTGAACATGGAGA